>CM034357.1:11038551-11107698 GCA_019925275.1 Mytilus edulis
GCATGGGCTGAGGTGGCCTGTGGGTGATTCTGTGCAAATATTGTAAGGCTGAGAATTTATTTTTAATTAGACAACCAAAACAATACTACAGTAAACTCAGTGTTCTGTTCATGTTTTGTTTTGGTTGCAACATTACTGCTGTCTATAATTACTATTTGACATTTACTCTTGGCACTTTCATAATAATTTTCTAAGTCCTCATAACAACTAGGCAAAATACCTAGGAAACAATCTCCCGTTTAGAAATAAGAATAGCAAACAGTTAACTGCAGCTTCACTACTAAAATATTATTTCACTAAGGGTCTAACCAAATTATCAGAAATTTTCTTTGAAATAATGAAAGGGAGATAACTCAATCTAGTTCAGTAGAAAACATATCTAATTCAGGTGTAAAAATATATATTTTCATAATCACTTACTATAAATATCCAGTGAGAAGCTATAATTGAGGTTCAACTGTAATTAAGAGGAATTTTATCACTGTTTCCCAAACAATGAATCTCATTCTTCAAAAACAGAAGACAATATTATTCCGGATTGGTTATTCCAATATTCAAGATATGTGTATGAAAAAATATCTTTATTAGCTGTTGCTGTGTTTTTATTGATTTTTTTTTAGTCCTTTCGAAGTGGATATCAAGTTCTAAAAATATCAGGTAGTTTAATGGCTCAGTTTTAGAAATCTGTCCTTGTGGGGCTACATAATGCCTCAATGGTATTATATGACAGTGTGTTTGCCTGAGTCGGTCAAGAGCAAGAGTGTCTAAGTTGCAGTACCCTAGACCAGGTAAACCAAAGACTATTACATGGCATTTGTTGCTTCTCAAATAAGCAGTCACAGCATTAGGAAGTAGGAGTAACTTATAAGATGCTTAAAGAACTTTTGTGCTGCATAGTTATATACTGATATGAACTCTTGCTTTATATGTTTAATGTTGTGTGCATGACTCGATATGTGTGTTTTGTTTACTTGTTGTTATGTCGGTTTTAAAAGCTCTTCAGAGCTCATGTTTGTAATTGCTTGCTTATACCGACTCTAAATAAAGCTTTATGCCTTATGTCTTA
The DNA here is from genome assembly GCA_019925275.1 of Mytilus edulis. Taxonomy (NCBI): domain Eukaryota; kingdom Metazoa; phylum Mollusca; class Bivalvia; order Mytilida; family Mytilidae; genus Mytilus; species Mytilus edulis. Next base: position 11,039,618 of record CM034357.1, read on the forward strand.
TGTCTTATGTCTTATGAGTAAAGACTTGTGGGCTCTTTTGATTAATATCATTCTGACATTGTAAAGCACCATGATAAGACTTAAAACTAATTTCATTTTTGCTTATCTTTTTATTGTAAATATATATAGATAACCACTTTTTGGTTTTTAAGTAAATATTAATTGCTAACGTCTGATAAGTTGGGTGCTCCAAATTTAACAGAGGTACATATCTGAACAGAAAAAATGTGCTGGTTGTCAGAATAATGTATTTGGGTAGGAACTGGCATGTTTTCCTGCGGACTGTTACTTTGTAAATTAGTACGTTAAATTTCAGTGTTTGGGTCTAGTACAAAGCAGGGTTCATATTATATCGCACATTGTTCTCCTCCTGGGTTACCATTTAATTTGCAACTGGATGTAAAAAGTCATTAATACCAAGGAGGTCATATAACCTCCTTGTTAATACTAATGTGGGGTTCCTGTCTCATTGAAGTTCACACACATATCTCCTTTATTGATAAAACTGATAATGGGAATGGGGAATGTGTCAAAGAGACAACAACCCGACCATACAGCACACAACAGCTGAAGATCACCAATGGGTCTTCAATGCAGAGAATAACTCCCACAACCGGAGGCCTCCTTCAGCTCGCCCCTAAACAAATATGCATACTAGTTCAGTGATAATGGACATCATACTTAACTCCGAATTATATTTAATGAACATGCATGAAATATAACAACATTTAAACTAACCTTCTTAGTGACATGAACTCTCCTTATTGACGAATCCTTACAAATTAATTTCAACATTTTCTCCAAAACATCTAATAATGTTCCCATTTCATAAAACTCATAGTAAAACTTAATTTCTTTTTTTGCTCATTACGATTTCATTAAAACTGATAGAGTTGTTTTAATTTTTCGTCTCATTTAATTAATTACAAATCACCGTAATTTCTATTCTATTCTATGACTGTTATATCTGCATCACAAAAAAAACAAGAAACATTAAATCACTTTCATTTTGTCATCCCGACTTCATAAAGCACTTTCTAAATACAACATATTTCTGATTTATTAAAAATCCAAAGTATAATACTTTTATAAAATTGCACTGCAATATATCAATATCCCAAGTGCTGCAAATTTTACAAAATTCTCTTTTGACAATTATCTTCCAGTGTCAAATCTTCGAACATCCATTAAACATTAATCTCCATTTAATTCATTTTTCTGGCATCAGCTATGTGAAAAGCACCAATATCACATATTTCTTCACAATTATTAATCCAATTTTAAGCAGATTTTCCATTTTACAAAAGATTCTTCATAAAAAATTCATAATAAACATCAAATGACCGCTATAAAAATGACAAAAAAATGACAGTAGAAATATGCTCCACATCTTTTAATTGAATCAAAAAGATGATTTACGAAGGGAAATTGGTTCATTAATATTACTGGAAGCGTTTGTACGTCCAGTGCACGGCAGAGCTATTTGCTGCACGGTTGTCAATTTAGACCAATTATGGGTATTTTGTCAAATGAAGAAGTTCCTTTAATCAACAGATGAATCATCCTATGTGTTAGTTTAACTTTCCAAAGGAATCTCTCTAGCCGAGAGCAACAGTTTTTCCGCTGAAGCACATTTTTAAGGAAAGCATCTTTGAAAAGCACTGAGTCACTTACAATTTTTTTAAGTAAATACCAAAGCTTAACAAAAAGATGAACAGACATTAAGTTTGTAGGTAAATATTTTCATTGTTTGTTTTGTAACTGCATTTCTAACCATTCGTGTATTTCTAATAAAAAAAAAAAAGAAATAGAAAATTTAATCAACTTCCAATTTAACTTTATTATTTTCAATCTCAAAATAAAAAACAAAAGATAAAATCCAACACAAAGACAGGAAGGACTCAATACAAAAATGTACTCTGGGTAGACAAATGATTTAAGTTGTATTGATACAATATTTATGAAATATATCATCATACAATTTCTTCAGGTTCATATTTTCTCTATACATTATCAAGGATTTGTAAAGTATCCAAAATTATTACTATACAAATCCTTGATATGATAATGAATCTGTAAGTTGAATTATAAAAAAAATAATCAAATGTGTGTTACTTCAGCGGTAACTTTTCACTGCAATTTTTTTCTTTTGAAAATATCAAGCCATAAACCACAAAACAGTTGTTTCTAGTTATAGATTTTCAATTTTTCAAATTTTTTTCTAAGCTGTCCCGGTTCCCTCTAGGGATCTGACTGAACCAATATATATGTGTCTCTTTCTCTGGAACAAAATTCAATTAACTGAAATCAATTATTAACTTATTAACAGAAAGTTAAAGTTGACCAATTGCCAGTTTTATTGGTCATGACAGATGTCCAGCATTATAGATCTATCACTGACCACTTTCATTGTCCAAGACCAACCTCATCAACAGTAGATCTAGGCTACCCCCTGTCTACAAGACAATTTACAAGGATTAAAAGACTTAATTAATTTGTAATGATGGACAGATGAATGAGATGACAAATTTATCTTCTTTTATTTTGAATGCAGTAAAAAATAATTGTTAATGTTATTTCAGTTAATTAAAAAAGATTTCTTGTTCATGAGAATAGAAAATTAATGTACTAAAAACTTAGTTTATTTTATAATTTTATAATATTCCTGAAAAATTAATATCATTTGAAATGCAAGGTTAAATCATTTTAATAATAAAAGGACATTACACTGGACATGTCAATAGGACAACCACCCAATAATTATAAACTTAAAAAAGACAGCATTTGAAAAATAATTTGTCAAAAAAATCAATATCAAGGTAAATGTATTTATTTATTTTTCTTTGAAATATGAAACAGTTACCCCCTGCTCTATAAAAGTTTGTCCTCGTCTTTTGAAGAAAATCCCCTTGTCCCTTTAACTTCAAAATAAATATCAGAATAATAATCAGCAGCCAGTGTCCTTATTTAGCCTCTAATTTGAGACACCAACACATCACCATGTCAATATAACTGACCAGCAGATGTGTCCAGTATTGACAATTGTCCTGAGAATCATTACTGACCATTAATAATGAGCCATATTAACTTTTTATGACCTGATGATTCATCCAAGATATTGTCAACTGTTGGTTAATACTGAATACCCTTCTGCAAACAAACACTCTTCTGCTTACAAGTCATTGTTGCTTTAGATAAATGGACTAAACAATTTTGCTTATACAAAATATTGGCAATTATGGTTGTAACCTTCTTCAACTTCACTCACTCACTCACTGAAGCCATGTTTACAAAAGAAATCATAATGGAAAAGTTCAGATTAACAATAATACATGCTAGCAAGGAGCAATAGATCATCTCATGATCAGAAGAATACAGATATCCAGAATAAGACAGATATTTTTTTACAATTCTACAGTCAAAATCCCAGAACATGAAAGACATTTTGTTACAATTATACAGTCAATTCTCTCAGAACATGAAAGAGATTTTTTGTTACAATTCTATTAAAATCTCCAAGAACATGAAAGACATTGTTTTACAATTCTAGTCAAATCACCCAGAACTTAAAAAGATATTTTTTTACAATTCTGCAGTCAAATCACCCAGAACTTAAAAAGATATTTTTTACAATTCTACAGTCAAATCTCCCATTCATTTACAATTCTACAGTCAAATCCACAAGAACATGAAAGAGATTTTTTGCAATTCTACAGTCAAATCACTGAGAACATGAGACATTTTTTACAATTCTACAGACCAATGTCCCAAGAACATGAAAGAGATTTTTTACAATTCTACAGTCAAATCACTCAGAACATGAAAGATTTTTTACAATTCTAGTCAAATTCCCCAAGAACATGAAAGAGATTTTTTTTAATTCTACAGCCAAATCACTCAGAATTTGAAAGACATTTTTTACAATTCTACAGTTGAATACCTAAGAACATGAAAGACATTTTTTACAATTCTACAGTCAAATCTCCTAGAACTTGAAACACATTTTTACAATTCTACAGTCAAATCTCTAAGAACATGAAAAAGATTTTTTAACAATTCTACAGTCAAATCACTCATTTTTTGTTACAATTCTATAAAAATCTCCCAGAACTTTAAAGACATTTTGTTACAATTTTACAGTTAAATTTCAAATCCAATCTTTTCTTAGAAAAAAGTTAATAGGAAGTTAGATCTATAGGGTATATATTAATTGTGACAGTCAGTTTCAGTTGATAGAGGTAGCTGGAGTGTCCATAGAGAATCACTGATCTTTAGCATGACGTTACATATATACAATCCTACCTAGTCAATTGAAATTTTAATTGTTCACCTTCCACTCTAGATGAAATATTTAGACCACCTTATCTATGATACAAGTATCAAATTTTATATCATATTTCAAGTTTGTGCAAAAAGAAAAGAAGGAGGATATATATTCTGAAATTACAATGCCATTTCTTGTGTTATAAATGTTTTTCAACCTGAAAAGTAAATATCTGGTTTTCTCAAGAGTATTATTAAAATATATTGATAACTATAATTGTACTATTTTCCAGACATCTATGTTATTATCAAAATGAATGTTATGAACATTTAAAAACCAAAGTATCACCAAATTATACTCAAAAGACTTGTTAATATTGATAGGAGGAAAAAAGAAAGCCATTTATATTAAAAGGTGTGAGATTTAAGCACTTTTTAAATTTACATCGCATGCATTTACAACTATTAATATTTCTTTTTCTTCTACCGGTACTAATAAGTACTGTCCTCCAAGGGGAGTATTTTTGTACCATTGAGTGTTAACATACTCTATGCAAGTAAAGCATTGTGGAAAATGTGCATATATATTGCAGGGTTGTCACTGACTCAGACGTACTTATGAATATAATTATTTTCTGTGACTGTATCTTACATTAATTTGTAGGATCCTTTACTATAGATAATTTAGCTGATCTGTAACAATAACATCTTCATGCCTTATATATCATGTACTGTAGTACGCCGCTAGATTAAAACTGACGTGGAAAGGTAACATATGGCCACCGAAAGCTCTTTTTTGAGAGCCCAGGTGGTCGTGTGGTCTAGCGGGACGGCTGCAGTGCAGGCGATTTGGTGTCACGATATCACAGTAGCATGGGTTCGAATCCCGGCGAGGGAAGAACCAAAAATTTGCGAAAGCAAATTTACAGATCTAACATTGTTGGGTTGATGTTTAGACGAGTTGTATATATATATATATATATATGCACATATATAAAGTGCCTAGAAAATCATATATGATTCCACTATCTACCGTATATTGGACACTCTGCACACCTTTTTTGAATAATGACTCTCAGCATCCTTTCCTTGAGATAAAACAAAATCTTTCGTCTATTTCCTCAGTATTATCATCAACATTTAATCAAATACCACACTAATATAGAACATAAAATATAAGATCCTACCTTACTTTTTCTTCATACTTAAAGTCTTACCTGAAAAATAAAATAAAACATGAGTACACGAAGGGACATAACTCAAAAAATGTTTTGTTGACTTGGGAATTATGACATTCAAAGATAAAAAGAAAGACTCAAAAGGGGATACTATAACTTGTTGCTTAAAGAGTTTAGTTTTCATTAAACAAAAGGCATTTTTTTTATTCTGTAAAATAAAAAATCAATTTGAAATGGTTTTAACACATTTAATTCTGGACTTTTAGAACAACAATGGAATAAGGAGAAAATTATTGTATATATATCGATACAACAGACACACATGTATTGTGGATTGATCTATTTTTAAAAGTGTAAGTTATATGTTACGAGTTATCAAAATACTTATGATATAAAAATAAAAAAATTATTTGATACTGGTAATAGAAAGACCAAAGATACCAAAGTGACATTTAAACTCATAAATGAAGAGAAAACTACTAATTTGTCATGGCAAAAAAGAAAAACAATGAAAAGACAAACAACGCGGTATACAAAACAACAATACCAAAGACCACCGAGTAAATTGACTTCAGTTTAGTATTTCAATAGTCAAGACTATATTTTTTCTCTGATGCTTTTATTTGTAGTAAATATTTCAACAAATAAATAATCAATGTAATTCTATAAATATCTTATACCTCCTTGGATTTAAAAATAAAAGGCTAAGTTGAAAGTTTATCCAGACAATTGCTTTGGACCATGAAATATAACTTTATTCTTTTTATTTCTCAGCTCTTTTTATTTGAAGGATTGCATGGGACTTTTTGGGACCGTCTCTAAAGTAAGGGAGCTACCATTTGATTTTTATGGGGGGCTAGGATGAAAAATTTTGTCCTCATTTTTTTTTTAGCTGTAATCTCTGTCCTGCCTTTTTGTTTTTCACTCTGTTCGGTCCTGCCCTTTTTTTTTATAGTTTATCCTGACTTTTTTTTTACCTAAATTGTCGTCCTGACTTTTTTTTTTGCAAGTGTCTCATCCTGCCTTTTTTTTTTACTCAAAACTCCTGTCCAGCCTATTTTTTTCAAATTTCATCCTAGCCCCCCCCCCCATAAAGATCAAATGGTAGCTCCCTAAGGTGTGAAAAAGTATAACAAAAATACTGATCTCCATTGCAAAAAGGGGAAGTCCATTTATACTGACAAAATTAATATCATATCAATGGAACAAATGAAAAACATTTACTGCCATATATTCTTGACTCAAATGGTTTAGACATTTTCCGCGAAGACACGAAGAAAATGACAGATTAAACCTGGTTTTATAACTAACCAAATCTCCAACTAGTATGATTTTGAAGTTCATTGTTCCGTTATATTGACAAAATTGCTCATTGTTGAAGGCATCAATGTGAAATATAGAACTCAATGGCTTTGAATTTGTTATTAGTACTTGATGCATGTTGGGATAATGCAGCATAGCCGAAGAGCAGTAAAGCATAAAGCTACAAATTTATTGAATATAATTTTCAATTTTCATTTCATGGAGACAACACTTTATCGATAAAGCAATAAATTATAATCAAAACACACAAAAAAGTTTCATTATTAGTTTTTTTAAATTCTATCAGACATGCAATAGATTTTCTCAGAAGTATATTGCTGTTTAATGTTCTTAATTGTAATCAAAACTAATTAAAAAGCATGCTTAATGAAATTAAAACTGAAATTTGAGGATGATAGACATTATCCTATACATAATATTTGACATTTGAAACTTGTTTTCACAAACAAATAATAAAAAGCCTCCTTGTTTCCATGCAAAATATTGATTTTTAAACAAATACAGATCATATTTGAAATCATAAAAATATGTTTCATAGAAATTGAATAAATATCATTGGATATCTATTACTGTACATCTTTATGTTTTTTTGCTTTTGGGTTAAGAGATATTTTTTTTTATTATTTGATTTTGCCATGTGATTATGGACTTTCCCAATTGATTTTCCTCTAAGTTCAGTATTTTTGTGATTTTACTTTTTAATGCAGCATCAACATGCATCTTTTATCTTGAAATGTTGAAACCAGCCTATTCAAATTTCTATTTCCATTCTAGGAAACCACACTGCTATTATTAACTTGCTGCCATTCAACATGGGAAGGACTATACAGATCACTACAGTAAACATGACCAAACTTCTGGCCTAGACAAATATATATATATTTATTTGGCAATCATCAATGGCTGAGTCAGCAAGGTTTGAAGAACATCAGTTGTTCAACCTGTATTGTTAAATGAAATTTGTTAAAATATACTTTTCATTTGATTTTGCCCTTTGATTGTAGGGACTTTTCGTTCGGAATTTTCCTCGAAGTTCAAAATTTTTGTGATTTTACTTTCATTTTTTGGGTTCTTTTTGGCAAAATTATGTTGGTGTATTTTTTAAAAGAATCCTCTACCAAGAATTTGTTTTACATGCACACGTATAAAAATTGCGGTTTTTATCCAATGCAAATATAGGTTTGTTTTCGATTTAAACTTGTATATAATTATAATTCTATCAAGGTTTCTTTCAAAAACTCAACTTTCTATATATATATATATATTTAATTTGTATTATGACATTTAAGGCTACCTCAGTCAGATCCTATGAGAAAATTAGTTGTTTTTAGTAATCTATAGTAATTCTTGCCTGTAGGTGGTATTCTACCAGGTTAATACATTAGATAAATGAATTAGTGTGATGAACCTTTCTGGCCTGTATTTAATGTCAATTAATAAATAAATGTAACATTTCAATCAAATTTAAATAAGTGATCAATCTAGGGCTGAATTATTCACCAATTGACTGATATAATCTATCTTCTATCCATATATATAATCTATCTTCTATCCATCTTCCTTTATCTTCAGATACAGCATTACACACAATTTCAATTTGACCAAAATCAACAAAAAATTATGCTGACATTGCATTTTACATCTTTCAATTAATTTACTATCGACTTTGGTGCAAAAGGCGGCTTCTTCAATTTTGACATTTCTTGCTGCAGACCTCAAAGAGTTGTGCTGATTATTGTAGAATCAGATTCATACAAGAGCTTTATTGATTTTCTGTTCATGGTTTTGATTGAAATTCAATTTACTATAATCACATATAACACATACAATTTATACACGAAATTAAGCAGAAAATTCAGTTGAAATTTCACCATTGATTACAGAAATCTTGTTCTGCGGAAACTAAACAATCAACAGAGGCACGTAGCAAACAGCGGCAGCAGACATGCTTACAACTAGATCTACATCCATGATTTCCTGTTTTTCTATTTCTGTCTCACAATTACTGCCTTCAAAGGAATTAATGTTTAAATGCATTATACTTAGCCCAAATATAGTCCTTTTTACTTCTTTATTCAAATAAATCTTATCAGGGTAAAATGTCAAATATGATTACTGTAAACAGTCTGTCATTTCATTGCTCATTGCACACTTGTCATGAAATAAAAGTTCCTTCATAATATAATAAGTTCCAAGAAGAACAAATACTGTAATATTTGTTCCTTAAAAGGAAAAAAGTATATCCAAGATGTGTTCAAGTGGCATTGTTTATATCAAAGTTACAATATTTAATAGAGAACAACAGATCTTGGAGCAGTTACTGACCATCTTAATCTGAGAAAAAAAATCTTCAAGCAGTAACTGACAATCTTGGTCAGAGAACAACACATCTTGGAGCAGTTACTGAAAATCTTAATCAGAGAACAACAAGTCTTGGAGCAGTAACTGACAATCTTAGTCAGAGAACAACACATCTTGGATAAGTAACTGATTATCTTAGTGCAGAGAACAACAAAACTTGGAGCAGTAACTGAACATCTTAGTCAGAGAACAACACATCTTGGAAGCATAATTGACAATCTTAGTCAGAGAACAACAAACCTTGGGAGAGTAACTGACAGTCTTAATCAGAGAACAACACATCTTTACAGAGCATCTAACAATCTTAGAGAACAACATATCTTTACAGAGCATCTAATAATCCTCATCAAAAAACAAAACAATCTTGGTGGAGTTACTGACAGATTATCAGAGAACATCAAACCTTTTAAGTCACATCATGGCATAATTACAGTAACTTTGGAAGAGTAACTGATATTGGCTTACTCATATCAACTAACATTGGAAGGGTTAAATTTATATCACTTTAACATTTTATCAAATAACACAAACCATTGCAGAACAAACTGACAAATAAAATTGAGAATGGAAATTGGGAATGTGTCAAAGAGACAACAACCTGACCATAGAGCAGACAACAGCAGAAGGTCACCAACAGGTCTTCAATGTAGCGAGAGGCGGAGGCGTCCCTCAGCTGGCCCCTAAACAAATATATACTAGTTTAAAATCTACTCCAGCATTTAAAACAACATACAATTGAGCTAACCTCTCATGGGAAGTCAAGGTCAATCAACTTTCTCATAGACAATTGAGATCAGCTATTATACCAAAGTTCACTTTGCAATTAAGTTCAAATGGCAATGTTTTTTATCTAATAACTTGGTGAAAATATCACACCAAAAGGAATTAACTACTACATAAAAAATAACAAGAGAAACAATACAAATTATATTTGATATTGATATTTCATAAATCATTGGTAACAATATCGCTCGTAAATTACATAGGAAAACTTGTTGAACAGTGACTAACTAGTGTAAGGCTTCAACTAATGGTTATTGATAAGGGAACGTATCCAAAGAATAGTTCACAATCATAAAAGGTGAAAAAATTGATTGTATTTCTTTAATAAATGTGTAATAATTGATCATAGTCCCCTTTATTCATCAATAAAATGTTATATTCAGTAGGATATATATCTCTCCCCATGGCTGACCCCGGGAGATGCATAACACTTGATAACAAACATCATGAGATTAAATACCGATCAAGGACCATCGGCAAATACTCAGATCCCTCGTGCATTACCATGGATTTTGTAAAAACTACACAATTGCTATCATTAGTGGATAAAAGTGCATTAGGTCAGCTTCTCTATGCACATTAGTGATTTTAATCTGTTTGTGTAACATCAGTGACTGTTTCGAATTAAGACAATATGGCGCTGTTAAAAGCTGTTAATCGTTTAAAATTCCTATAACTATTGTATGAAAAATACCGTTGTTGAAAACTTGAGATATGGTTCGTTTCCCTTCAGGAATAATTATCACATGTCATTACAACATAATGTTTCTATTTCAATAATATTCAATAATGTGAATTTTTATTGCAATTGAAATTTCTCTCCTAAAAAACATCAATCTGTATTGCTGTCTAAGAATTTCCATCATATCTTTATATAGCAGATCAATTCATCATAATTTAACAAACTGGAGATATGTTGGATACAGGAAAAAGACTGTAACCCAAAACAAAAATAACCGAAAGAATTCAACAGGACAACATACAGTGAGGGTGGTAAACTGGGTTATGTTCATGCAACATGTTTTGCCATTTTTATTTCAAATGAAGGCATGAAAAATGTTCATTATTCACCATGTGAGATCAGTAAATAGATCAATGTGCAAGACATTTTTAATTGTTCCTTCATGGTGATATTGCCAATTTTATTACGCATCCTTCCATGTGGATACCCTGCGCTGCATGCATGCTGATGATGATGATGATACCTTTACGCCTCTCTACAGTCTTAACCATTCAGGACAGGAACCAAGTCTATATACCATATGACAAACTCTAAATTGTCTGATTCTATACATAAAAGCTGTGATAGCATTACAATTTCTTTCGCTTTTGTCACTTATGTCTGATTTTTTGCAAAGGGATACAACTCTAACCTAGGATAAACTATGTCCCTGTTTATACACTCTAACCTAGGAGAAACTATGTCCCTGTTTATACACTCTAACAAAAAAAAGCATAAGAATTTGAAATACTTTTGATTGTCATTTCATTTCATTGTGTGTTTTGATTTATTCTGACATTTGCTTTTTTAATATTACTCAAATATTCTCATTACCGGTAGTTCATTGTGATTACCAAGAATGTGGGTCAATACACCTTATCGCTAATCCCGGCTGACCCGGCCGCTTGAACTTTTGACGTCAACAACAATCACTTTTCCATTGTGGCGTCAAATATTTTGTTTTATGACGTCAAAATTTTACAGGAACCTGTGTGATATCCAGTAATGGCGGACAAATAGCGATAAGGTGTATTATAAGAAAAATTTCAAACAACCAAACTTACTGTCATATTTCCTTTCAGTGATATGTGAAAATCTCTTATTTGGCAATTTATATTAAATAATTCACTTCTTGAAATGAACATGTGTATATATGTTTCAAGTTGAAATGACCAAATACTTTTATATAATGTACTATGATCCTATACCCAAAACTTTAAAATTAAACCTAATGCAGAACAGACAGATGAACTGACCTAAAAGCATAATGCCCCTCTAGTAGAACTGAAGTTTGTCTGCTAAAGTCTGAGCTTCATGACCCCAAATAACCCCCTTAAAGATGTCTAGACTACAGGCCAGAAGTTTAATGTTGTATATGGATTTGATTTATTTATGAATATTGTTATTTGCTATAAATATATATACTATTGTAAATTAAGCATTAAGAGAGCAGTGCAATTCAATTACTTATGTAACTATTACATTACTGTAATGACTTTTCAAAAGCATGCAAAGTTATGGTCAATTGCAAACACATTTTTCAATTCAAACTCTAACACAATCAACAAAATAGGTTAATTTTTTCCCCCAATACTAAAATAAATTTTGGTACATAAAATATCAAATAAAATTACATACCTTAAATAGAAAGAACAAAGATGCTATAAACTGATTTCATGTAAATCATAGTTACAGTTTTAAACCGAATGGCTTTTTTAATTGCATATATCAATAAAATGCACTTGATCTATACTTTTGTTTATGCTATTTAGAATTCTTATGAACATCAAAGGCTTTATTGTGAACTTTTCTTCAGAGGAGAAGCTGATCATATAAAACATTGAGAGAGAAGATATAGCTTTGAGGCTAGACAATCAAAAATCATAAGTCCATTAAAAATCAGACGTCCATTAAAAATCAGACAACAACATAGCCAAAAAGAAAGTTGAAAAGACAACAAATTATACAAAACATTATAAAGTAGATATAGGATGATGTGGTATGAGTGCCAATAAAACAATTCTCCATCCAAGTCACAATTTATAAAAGTAAACCATTATAGGTCAAGGTATGGTTGTCAACATGGAGCATAGGCTCACACCGAACAGCAAGCTATAATAAAAGGCCTAAAAAATTACTAATGAAAAACCATTCAAATGGGAAAACCAACCCTCTAATCTATACCAGATGCTCCGCAGGGCGTAGCTTTATACGACCGCAGAGGTTGAACCCTGAACGGTTGGGGCAAGTATGGACACAACATTCAAGCTGGATTCAGCTCTAAATTTGGATTGTGATTAAATAGTTGACACAGCATAGGTTTCTGACACAGAATGAATGTGTTCTAATGAACTTAAAATTTTTGTTTTTTCTTAGAGCAATTCACTATGCTGTTGAATATTAATCCTCTCAAAACAAGAATGTGTCCTCAGTACACGAATGCCCCACTCGCACTATCATTTTCCATGTTCAGTGGACCGTGAAATTGGGGTAAAAACTCTAATTTGGCATTAAAATTAGAAAGATCATATCATAGGGGACATGTGTACTAAGTTTGAAGTCGATTGGACTTAAACTTCATCAAAAACTACCTTGACCAAAAACTTTAACCTGAAGCGGGACAGACGGACGGACGAACGAACGGACAGACGGACGGACGGACGGACGCACAGACCAGAAAACATAATGCCCCTCTACTATCGTAGGTGGGGCATAAAAATGTTTGAAGAAATTTTCTTTTTTATTTATGAAATTTCAAATGAGAAAAATTGAACCCAATTTTTTTAATCACATCCCCCTTTCCCTTATTCCAAAACTAATCTCAATTAAAATTTCTAATGGAGTTTGCAACAATAACTACTCATTTAAATACATCATAAAATATTAAGATGTAAAAAAAACTGCTTGTTATCACTGAATGTTATTTATTATAATTTATCAGTTGGTAGTAAAAAGTGAATATACATTGTATATTGTATATAACAAAGATTTAAGTTGATTCTGGACAAAGAAAGATAACTCCAATTAAAAAAAAATCTTGCTATTGCACAATATTTTGCAATTAGATATTTCTTGCTTACTATTCTGGACAAAGAAAGATAACTCTAATTTAAAAAAAATTTGCTATTTCACAATATTGTGCAATTAGATATTTCTTGCCATTGCGCAATACTGTGCAATTGAAAAGACTTGCTATTGCACAACACTTAATATAATAATTTTAGATCCTGATTTGGACCAACTTGAAAACTGGGCCGATAATAAAAAATCTAAGTACATTTTTGGATTCAGCATATCAAAGAACCCCAAGATTTCAATTTTTGTTGAAATCAGACTAAGTTTAATTTTGGCACCCTATGGACTTTAGTGTAGACCAATTTGAAAACAGGACCAAAAATGAAGAATCTACATACACAGTTAGATCTGCTATATCAAAGAACCCCATTTATTCAATTTTTGATGAAATCAAACAAAGTTTAATTTTGGACCCCGATTTGGACCAACTTGAAAACTGGGCCAATAATCAAGAATCTAAGTACATTTTTAGATTCAGCATATCAAAGAACCTAACTGATTCATTTTTTGTCAAAATCAAACTAAGTTTAATTTTGGACCCTTTGGACCTTAATGTAGACCAATTTGAAAACGGGACCAAAAGTTAAGAATCTACATACACAGTCATGACAGTTAGATTCGGCATATCAAAGAACCCCAATTATTCAATTTTGATGAAATCAAACAAAGTTTAATTTTGAACCCTTTGGGCCCCTTATTCTGTTGGGACCAAAACTCCCAAAATCAATACCAACCTTCCTTTTATGGTCATAAACCTTGTGTTTAAATTTCATAGATTTCTATTTACTTATACTAACGTTATGGTGCGAAAACCAAGAAAAATGCTTATTTGGGTCCCTTTTTGGCCCCTAATTCCTAAACTGTTGGGACCTAAACTCCCAAAATCAATACCAACCTTCCTTTTGTAGTCATTAACATTGTGTTTAAATTTCATTGATTTCTATTTACTTAAACTAAAGTTATTGTGCGAAAACCAAGAATAATGCTTATTTGGGCCCTTTTTTGGCCCCTAATTCCTAAACTGTTGAAACCTAAACTCCCAAAATCAATCCCAACCGTTCTTTTGTGGTCATAAACCTTGTGTCAAAATTTCATAGATTTCTATTAACTTAAACTAAAGTTATAGTGCGAAAACCAAGAAAATGCTTATTTGGGCCCTTTTTGGCCCCTAATTCCTAAAATATTGGGACCAAAACTCCCAAAATCAATACCAACCTTCCTTTTGTGGTCATAAACCTTGTGTTAAAATTTCATAGATTTCCATTCACTTTTACTAAAGTTAGAGTGCGAAAACTAAAAGTATTCGGACGCCGGACGACGACGCAGAAAACGACGACGACGATGACGACGCCAACGTGATAGCAATATACGACGAAAAATTTTTCAAATTTTGCGGTCGTATAATAAAAAAAAACCACTTACTCCATAAAATTAAGAGCTCTAATAGCAGACATTTACTTATTTCCCACCTGACATTCTAGCACAAAATTGACACAATGCAATGATAATATGTTTGATGGTGACAAAATATGGTTGTTTCAAGGGCAATAACTCCTATAAAGAGTCAACAGCTCGGATATTATGACACCATGTTGATTAATAGATGATAATATTCTGCTGACCATTTTTTTTTTACAACCCACCTTTTTTTTTGGACAATCAGTGCATTTGAATGGGGACATATGGGTGGAACAACCTCCTGGGTTTGGAACCCCCTTTTTAAAATGGCTGTATGTGCCCCTGATTTCATACTATAATATGTATCATATTGCAAGTTGGAAGCAAAAGACTTTTTCTAATGGAAAGGAATATATGAATTCAACATTAGGCCCCCCTTGACACAGACTGGACATTCATAGCAAGTTATACCAACCTTTAATATGTGTAAGTTGTTCCTTTGCATTCTCCATAATCTGACATTCATTATCCTATAACAACAGTTATCTCCCTTTGGAATAGTTCACTTAAGATCACAGTTATCTCCCTTTTGAATATTTCACTTAGATCACAGTTACTTCCCCTTTCTAACCTCTTTTACTAAAAGAATCTGACACATTTAAATAAGTAAAGAATTTCATCAATTCTTTTATCCCTCCTACGATATTATTATCCTTAATTTCTAATCATATATATATATATATATTCTGTTGAACAAAAGTCTGAAATAGTAACAGATTTGCAAGCGTGTGTATTACAAGTAAGAAATTGCATTTTTTTCCCATTCATACAAGATCAAAAATACTTCAAAGACTTAGCTAAATAAACGATAAGTGTGTGTGGGAAATCTAAACATCTAAATATATCCCAATTGATAATTTCAATTAAGTACAAAACAAACATCTGATTACATGAATAGGAACCATTAGGAATCACAGAATGTACATGTATTGGCTGCCAAAAACTACATGTTTTTTAAATCACTGTCATGAAAACTAAGCCAAAAGCACAATCAAAAGTTCTTCATGCATTTTGTGCCTGCATTATATACTTTTCATATTAAATGTACCTGCTGGTTTCAATGTGCAAACAATAAGTAATATTTAACTTGGAGTTCATAGTTTTTAATATTGCTGATATCCTGGAATAACTGGTCCATCAGGCATTGGATATAAGAGTAAAAATTGTATTTTTCCACATCAAAATTACAAAATTTTCAAAATCACTAATTCATTCTAAAAAGACTCTTTACTTTTGAACTATGCAACACCTCTCTGACCTCTATGGGCTACAGGTATTTTATAAAATGATTTTCTATATCTGTTACATCTATCAAGATCATAAGAAACTTCCGTATTTCATCACCTCCTATTTTCCTACTGAATACGATTTAGTGAAGCATTTTACGATGAATTAGACTTCCTGCCAATTAAGTTATCCTCCATTAAAAGACATTGTCACCAATTATTTTCATCAAAGTATCGTTAACGTTCCACGAAATTTGGTTACTGACAGCGCTTTACCTAATGATTTTTGTCACTCCTAATGGAGCTTTTTTCCCATTATAGCCAGCTTTAAGCAACAAGTCAATTCTTTTACCGTTATTGGCTTTGCTAAAATGCTTCAGCTTTGTAGAAATCCAGTTTACGTGGAAAAAATGTTTTGCTGGGTTTTTACTACTGCGAGAACCATTAAATCTCTTTAAATCACATCAGTCGTAATTGTATTTTCTCGTGCTTTCTGCCAAATGTCATCTTGCTTTGTGACAGTAATGGTATTATTTGAGACGACAAGTCATCTTCAATAGGAACAAAGTCCTGCAATTAGCCTTCATCTAAAGATCCTGGCTTTTTTTTCCAAATTTGCTATTGAACGTTAAGAAATATTAAAAACTCACTTCCGAGTTCAAGAACACAGAGAAAAATACAAATTTCTTTTACTGCACACACAGTTCTGGACCATCATTCCTACATAGTATTGTAAGTATCAACATTATTCTTTAGGCGCTTACACTGTAACGAGGAAGCTAACAAGAAACTATATCAAATAAACTAATTCCTTTAGAACAACTAATCCTACCAACAGTATGCAGAGTCATTCCGTCAAGCAGTTAGAAATCCACACTCTCTGAGTTAAATAAATATCCATGAACCAATATCTTTCAAACATTTTCTAATTTCTAATTCATCAAACTTTATATTTTAGCACAAATATCTATCAACATCTTTAAACAATGTCACATTGCTATTTTTCAATTAACGTTTTTTTTTTTATCATTTCACTAAAATTCTACATGCCACCAGAACGTATTCTTTCCCTTACTCAATCTTCCAAAATGAAAATTTAAACATAAGTCTTGTAGATAATTACTTTGCACCTGAAATAGTACTGAATCACCTTAAATTAATAAAGCTCGGCAGGTAACTGTGTTACAATCAATTTACATAAGCTGTTGCTTCACAATTCCCTTGCTAATTAGTTTTTGTAGAGATCATCTAGAAACCCTATTGTGTCAATATCAGGATTAAGTCAAATTAATTTGTCATAAAATTCCATGGCATCACTGAACATTTTCTTACATTAATTTCTTTACCACTACCTGCTCATGTGCAAGACAGCATTGTAAAGACAGAAACTGCTAATGATTTAAAATAACTATTTATGACACTGTAGATTATACTGGGGGGAAATTATTTTAACCAAAATGACATATTTATACATTATCAGTTTTTTTCTTGACGATTCCCTGATTACTCTTTCGTATTTACAGTAATTATTTGCTCTGGCAATCAAACAAAAGTTAATTTCTTGGATTCACTAGGAAAGAAAGATGCCATAAAATATAGTTTTGTCCACTCATTAATAGGGCAAGTCGTAGAAATCTATGACACATCTTTAAGACTATATATGCTAGATGAAAATTAGGTATCATATTTAATGAAGGATTTCCAAGATAATTATTTGTTTAATTGAGAAAATTATAACTGTGCAATATAGACTGTGGATTCATACTTATTCGTTGAATACCAATTTTCGTGGATTTCGTGGAAAATATAAAAACCATATATTCTAATGCTCAATTGAATTACAAATTTTCTTTATGCTTTGAATGCAGAGATTGGAAAAACAACAAAATCACATATCCACTAAAATGCAACTTTTTCTCAATCCTTGAAAATTAATACCGACGAAAATAAATAAAATTTTGTAGTAATTCAAGTAAAATATGTATTGTAAAATTAATATACTGGTAAAGACTTAATTGTGACTCTCCCTTTGCAGTCTTATAAGAGATTTTTTAAATTAAATACCACAAATTATAATATAGCTCATGCTCTAAGGCTATCGAAAGCAAAAATATTCCTAAAACCAAAATTTTAAATCAAATGTCATATAACAACCTGAATTTACATTATTTATTTTATTATTTTAACAGCATTTAATTGGGATGTCCAGAATAAACTAAACATTAACCCGGTTCATGGGAAACCCAACAAGTTGATGAAACAAATTAAGTCACAACGGTTAATGGTAATTTAATTCAAGACATTAAGTGAGAAATTTTAAGTTATCTAATCTGCATTCATTCAGTCATACTTTTGGTTATTATGACACCCGATGTAAGCAATTCAAAATAAGCGAAAACAACAATCAATCTATCATAATGAATATTATCCATGGAGGCATGTAAATGTACTTTTAAGTCTATGAGACATCTACATAGATGGAATAAGTATTGATCACTAATATGATTACTAAACGAGGAGGAGAGGTGAACGACTTTAGATAACTGTATGAGGAAATACGCCATGACTCAATCAAATTAGTATCTATCCAAAATATGATAAATAACGCTTAATCTTAATGACGTAATCATAAAAACAAACACTGCCAAATTTAGACAAACAACTTTCTATGGATTCTGATGGCTGCCGATAAGCAGAACTTTCCGTAAAAATGATCAATCATCATTTAAATACAAAACATCGGACAGACAGCGAGTTTGAACTAATGTTCTGTCATTTGTCAAATCCAGAAGATCTTAAAGGATCAACTGTGTGTTTTATTATAACGTTGTTTTTCGATCTTGGTCTGGAGACTGTTCCCCTTAATTTAAATTAATCTTATATGGAGTTTGAATATTCTCAGAGCAGATCTATCAAATGACAGAACTATTGGTTTAAATATTCTAAGAGCAGATTTATCAAACGGCAGAATCATTCAATTTTCTCTCCTGAGAACAACAATAAAGAAGGAATGTATCTTTATTAGAATTAATTATGTCCCTTTTATTTATTCATTTTCAAATATGGCCTTTCTAAAATTCACACATGGTTCAGATTCATTAGTATATATATATAGTAGCCATTAGAATTTACTTTTGACTTGTTTTTTAGTGCATCTATTTGATGATCTATATTTCATTTATATGTTGTTTTAATTTTACTATTGTCTGTATTAGCTCTTTCCAATTAATATTGAAGTTGAAATGAAGATACATATAGAATAAAGGACTTTTTGTTTTTGATACTGACTTTATCACAGTAAAATATCAGGTGAGCCCAAAGGGCGAATTTTCTGTGATAAAGTCAGTATCAAAAACAAAAAGTCCTTTATTCTGTTTATCGGTAATTTAAAAAAATAAAAATTACTACAATAATAGAGAAAATAACAAACGAACTTCTTTTTCGCGTCGAATCACGGCGAATCACATTTGACGTCACAGGTTGCATTACGTCATTTGAAATTTTGTCACAGTGCAGTAAACATGGCGTTCTCTTGCACAAAGTATTGAAAAGGAATTATTGCATGTGTTTTATTAATATTCTGCTTTAGACATGACTCTAACAATGGCAAATCTAATGGTAGCATACCGGTAAGTCAGATTTCTTTATTTTTCACAAAGCATCAACATAGAGGGGGATAGGAGGGTCCTGATCCCGAATTCCCGGGTTTAAAAACACGAAATCACGAGGTCCCGAATTTAAATCACAGGAGTTTGAAATCCTATCAATAAGCCGGGGTTAAAAATATACCATTAATATGTCCATTTGAAGTTTACTGTCTTCCTTTAAATGCATTAGTTTTTCAAATGTATATATGTTAATAATTCTTATATGATTTGCATATCTATAAATAATTGAATCGGATTGGTCATTTAGAATTTTTCTCTAAGTTTACACTTCGATAAACCATGTTTCCGAAACTACTTTTGTAATCTATTCATGCGCGATACACAAGCTTGCAGTGATCCCGGGATTTTAAGCAAATTGAGATTAAAAAACAATTGCATAACAGTTGTGACTATTCTAGTGCATATATAACAAAAAAAGAAATAAATTTATTGCACTAAAGCTTCGAAAATGTACAAAAAATAAATTTAATAAAATTCCGCGAAATTTCATGAAGGATTTGGCGAATTTACGTCATGGCAAAACACGACGTCATACGAATGGAAATTTTCAAGGGAAAGATTATTTCGTTACGTGTACGCTTCAAATTCTGATAAAATTTAATTAAAATGAAGTTTTTAAGGTAGGTGCTATTTCATTTAAGCTTCCGTTGTATTTATCGGACATTTATGGTTTTTAGAAAGTCAAGATGGCGGCGTACTCCTTAGTTACGTCTTGCCATTGTGCTTTTCAGTGATGGTAGATCTAAATATATATAGTAGCCATCAACAAAAAAAATGTTTGGCTGAAGAATTATAAGGATTAAACACATTTTTTCTAGAGGTTATTGATGTGTAAACCGGGGCTCTTACTCACAAACTCAACATAAAAGTCCTTCGGACTTTTATTCAGTTTGTGAGTTAATCGCCCCGGTTTACACATCAATAACCTCTAGAAAAAATGTGTTTAATCCTATAATGAATGTTTATAATGTTCACTGCATTACTTTGATACTTTGTTATTTTGTTATATTATGAATACTTATGTAGTATTTGTTATTGTTCACATACCCCTGTTGGGGTCTTTGAGAAATAAAAACTTGAAACTTGAAACAAAGTCGACTATCACAGTAGAGCTTCTCTCAAACACCTGTGATTTAATGGTGATAGTCGACTTTGGTATATTTTTGAACAAGCTCATTTCTTGTCTACTTCATAATTATTTCAAACATTTTAATAGATGGTGCCCCGGTTACCCCCTTTTTAAAATTTATCTTAGATCCGCATATGAATAAGTTCACTTTTTGTTCTTTGTTCTATGAATATCTGTCTTTAAATTGACAATGAAACCACATCTTTTAAAATTGTATATGATGCATGGTCCTACAAAATGTTGAAAATGCGTAAATTTCATTTGTTTTCAACTTCTCTCATGCGATAGCGGTACCTTTTTGGTTACTATTTATGTGTTGCGTTTAAATATGAATGGTAACACTTTATAGTGACTGAACAGGTAAAACAAATACTTCTCAAGAAACAGAAAAAGAAAAATACTTGGAACAGCACCAGGCTATGTATTGGTATTGTATGAATAAAAACTCGGATTGGAACACCATGAACGATGTGTTAGTTGTACTTCAATAAAAAGTTCATATAATTATAGATATCAATTATAGATAACGCATTTTTTTTTTAAGTCTGTCGGCTTTTTTATGCATTTTCTGTTCACATTTTCACAACAAAAAAGGCTAAACTAACTTTGTGAAAGTTATAATCAATGTCAAGTGTTTCATTCGCCAAAAATCTTGTGCGTTTCTGCGATAAAAATCACGCGCAATTTTGTGAATGAAAGGGGAAAGTAGATCCTTACGCGTTGCATTCGCGCATGTCATTTGCGTACTAACCCAATAATTTTTATATCACGGCCAGTCCACTGATACTGGCATTATCAGCGAGTACACATCAAAGGAAAAATGTACAAATTACCGATAACAGTAATTATATATACAATTTTATTTTTTTAAATATGACAATTTTTATTTTTTTTGTACAAATTTTGTGTCTTCTACTTGGAGTAAGGAGTTTTAAACAATGAATTTCAAATCAATGCAGTACAAAATTTATAGGCTATGCCCAGGACCTTGTAAAAACCGTAAAGCTAATGTTCATCAAAATATTAGTTTTCCTCAATCCAACAAAATTGTTTCCCCTGAAATAAAGAAGAATCCATATTATAATGTAGCTACTGTAAATTCAGAAATTATTGCGTGCATTTATTATTGAGATTTTGTCATTTAAGACTTAAATGCAATTTTAATTTTTACAATTTTGAGAAAAATCCTTTTTTATTCATATAAGATATTTCAAGATGCAAGTTTAAATTATTGCGTTTACAACTATGTCGCATTTTTCGCAATACTAAAAACCTCGCATTATTTTCTGAATTTACAGTATAATATTTGACTACCCATAATGTCAGCAATGGTTATCCATCAAGTCAGAATTCAGTAAGTCTTTTTGTACTCTTTGATTCAGACTGATGATGCAAACAAATATGACTATCCAATTTGTAAAATGGAATATATGTATAATTAAAGGTTTGCAATTTATTGATAATAAATATAATTAGTTTGAATCCTAATGTTATATTTCAAATGTCAATTTCACAATAACTTGAAGCCATATACTACATATTTATCAAACAATCACCTTATCTATTATTTATTAAATATAAAGCTTTTTACATATTGAACATATATTTTCTGAATATTATATACGATCAAATCAAAAATCATAATTTGCTCATAAATTCTACTTAAAAGTAATCCTTGCTCATCAAAATATCATAAATTCACCAAATGAGAGTGCCATGTTCAACTCTATTTTACCAACTTTATGCTGATTAAAAAAAGAAAGACCGATTTCCCTTGCCAAATTACAAAGTAAAATAAGCCTATCTTTATCATACAACTCATTGATTTCCGATAGAAAAATATAGATTACAGAACTACAAATGTCTTTTTTGTCATATTTTTCTTATAAAAAAAATCAAAGCATGAAATAAATTCTTTTGATAAAGACAACAAAAAGAGTTTCAGAAGAAGATGAATTAAAGAATCACTTTACTATGTGTATTAAAATCATGAATTAAAGCATCACTTTACTATGTGTATTAAAATCATGAATTAAAGCATCACTTTACTATGTGTATCAAAATCATGAATTAAAGCATCATGTTACATGCAGTGTATTACTGCAAACCATGTAAAGTAGGTATTACAGTTCTGAGTATTCTTTGATATTCTTCATAAATATTACAGAAAATTCACCAATAGTAAAGAAATGCAATCTTTCCATGAAGTTTTGCAAAATATTACGGTACTTAAAAGAAGGTTTTTTTTTTAAGAAACCAAAATATAAGAACTAGCTTGTTACTGTATAGTAAATCATAAAACTTCCTAAGAACTAAAATTACATGATATTTGTTCCATTTTCATAAAAAAAAAAAATCTGGAACAAAACACCCTATAAAATGGGTTCCTAGAAAGACTGATACCTGTACAATTGAGAGACTAGTAAATTATATACCACATCTTTGTTCAGACTTGGGGTAATTGTAATTGTAATCGTTAATCAGCTGTAATTGATTACAATTTTTCAAGTAATCACTGTAATCATTAATCAGCCAAAAATCTGATTACATGTAATTTAATTTAATCAATTACTTTTCAAAATACCCTGTAATCCTGATTACTTTTTGATTACATTCTGATTACAATGAAAAAAATCTAAAATTGTGTTTTTGGTCATTAAATGAACCTCTTTGTTATTCATATTTGATAAATATTTAACATGCTAAAATGGTTTGGTTTACTTTAAGCATGTCTTCTTCAGTAAAAAAATAAACAGTATTAAAAAGTCATCATTAGCCTAAGCAGAGACATATAATACAATTATATACCTTTTGTCTTAGTAAAATATATTGTACATATTATATTTATCATTTACATGTAATGATCTTCATATTAATATTTGATAATAACTTTTATATATTCAAGTAGTACTTTTCTTTAACACTGAATTATAATCTTTTGTTAATTTTTGTGAATTTTGTCAACTTTGAATTGACAGGTAGGAGACTAATTAAAGTTTGTTTTTATTGCAATTACCAATTGAGTATAGCTGTAGGGAAATATGTATGATAAAAGATAAATCAGACATAAAAATTTATCTAATTAGCACAACCTAATTTAAAAGTTGGACAAATATGTTGTTTAAAATTAAAAAAAAAAATGTATTTGGATTGGACATATAAAATGCAATGATTTTTAGTACTTATATATTGTTTAAAATTTGATTAAAAATGTCTATTAAAATTTAAAATAGTTTTAACTGGTAATTTATTTCATCCATATTTTAACTTCCATAAACTGCACCTTGGAATACATATAAAGTATGAAAGAGGTCAGAAGACAAAAAAAAAACTCTTTATAAATCTTTATTAAATTTAATTCAAAATAATTCAGAGATCATTGGTGATAAAGTGTAATGTATAATAACCAGTGGCACAATGTTCATGTATGTATATGTAGGGAAATTTGGTGTTTATTAAATAGATGAAGTTTGAAGTTATCATTTTATTATGTATCAAATAAAATACTTTCTCAAAAATGCTATAGATATATTGAACATAAAATTGAGAATGGAAATGGGGAATGTGTCAAAGAGACGACAAACAACCCGCCCAAACGTTTATTCATTCACATCATTCAAAATGTTTTGTTTTTGAATTCATTGTAATCAGATGTAATCATGATTACTTTGCCAATGTAATCATTAATTTAATCAGATACTTTCAGAAATGATGTAATCATTAATTTAATTTAATCGTACAAATGACAAAGTAATTGTAATTTAATCAATTACATTGCAAGTAATCGGACCCATCTCTGTCTTTGTTACCTATACATATATATAACAGGTTTAATTGTTAATGCCTCAGTGAATTTTAAGAAAGTCAACCCTATCAAAATGTACCCATGGTTGATTGACCATGATTATCATCATTTACCATTTATAACCATAATCAAACCACCTTTGGATGTGCTTACACCATGGTCAACTATAATTTTCCTTCTTGTTGACCATGGTTATGATAGCTCACCATTTTATGAACCATGGGCAAACCATCCTTGGATGTGCTTACACCATGGTCATCTATAATTTTCCTTCTTTGTGACCATGGTTGACCATGGTTATGATAGCTCACCATTTTATGAACCATGGTCAAACCATCTTTGGATGTGCTTACACCATGGTCATCTATAATTTTCCTTCTTTGTGACCATGGTTGACATAAAAGAAGATGTGGTATGATTGCTGATGAGACAACTCTAGTTTTCCATCTTTGAGATTATGGTTGACCATGCTCATACATCAAAGCTCAAATCTCAAGTAGTCACATGGTTTTTCTTTCTTTGTGACCATTGTTATCATCATTCACCATTTATAATCATGGTCAAACCATGGTTAGATAAGCATTACACCATGGTCAAACCATGGTTGGACGAGCTTTACACCATGGTCAAACCATGGTTGGATAAGCATTACACCATGGTCAAACCATGGTTGGATGAGCTTTACACCATGGTCAAACCATGGTTGGATGGGCTTTACATCATGGTCAAACCATGGTTGGATAAGCATTACACCATGGTCAAACCATGGTTGGATGAGCTTTACACGATGGTCAAACCATGGTTGGATAAGCATTACACCATGGTCAAACCATGGTTGGATGAGCTTTACATCATGGTCAAACCATGGTTGGATGAGCTTTACACCATGGTCAAACCATGGTTGGATGAGCTTTACACCATGGTCAAACCATGGTTGGATGAGCTTTACACGATGGTCAAACCATGGTTGGATGAGCTTTACACCATGGTCAAACCATGGTTGGATGATATTAACACCATGGTCAAACCCTGGTTGGATGAGCTTTACACCATGGTCAAACCATGGTTGGATAAGCTTTACATCATGGTCAAACCATGGCTGGATGAGATTAACACCATGTTCAAACCATGGTTGGATTAGCTTTACACCATGGTCAAACCGTGGTTGGATAAACTTTACACCATTGTCAAACCATGGTTGGATAAGCTTTACACCATGGTCAAACCATGGGTGGATGAGCTTTACACCATGGTCAAACCATGGTTGGATGAGCTTTACACCATGGTCAAACCATGGTTGGATGAGCTTTACACGATGGTCAAACCATGGTTGGAATCACTTTACACCATGGTCAAACCATGGTTGGATGATATTAACACCATGGTCAAACCATGGTTGGATGAGCTTTACACCATGGTCAAACCATGGTTGGATAAGCTTTACATCATGGTCAAACCATGGCTGGATGAGATTAACACCATGGTCAAACCATGGTTGGATTAGCTTTACACCATGGTCAAACCGTGGTTGGATAAACTTTACACCATGGTCAAACCATGGTTGGATAAGCTTTACACCATGGTCAAACCATGGGTGGATGAGCTTTACACCATGGTCAAACCATGGTTGGATGAGATTAACACCATGGTCAAACCATTGTTGGATGAGCTTTACACCATGGTCAAACCATGGTTGGATAAGCTTTACACCATGGTCAAACCATGGTTGGATGAGATTAACACCATGGTCAAACCATGGTTGGATGAGCTTTACACCATGGTCAAACCATGGTTGGATGAGCTTTACACCATGGTTAGATGAGCGTTACACCATGGTTGGATGAGCTTTACACCATGGTCAAACCATGGTTGGATAAGCTTTACACGATGGTCAAACCATGGTTGGATGAGATTTACACCATGGTCAAACCATGGTTAGATGAGCATTACAACATGGTTGGATGAGCTTTACACCATGGTTGGATGCACTTTACACCATGGTCAAACCATGGTTGGATAAGCTTTACACCATGGTCAAACCATGGTTAGATGAGCTTTACACCATGGTTTGAGGGTATTTACAGGATGGTCAAACCATGGTTGGATGAGCTTTACACCATGGTCAAACCATGGTTAGATTGGCTTAAATACACCGTGGTCAAACCATGGTTGGATAAACTTTACACTGTGGTATGGTTAGATGAGCTTTACACCATGGTCAGCCCATGGTTGGATAAGCTTTACACCATGGTCAAACCATGATTGGATAAGCATTATAATACCATGGTTTAACCATGTTTGGATGAGCTTTACACCATGGTCAAACCATGGTTAGATGAGCGTTACACCATTTTCAAACCATGATTGGATAAGCTTTACACCATGGTTAAACCATGTTTGGATGAGCTTTACACCATGGTCAAACCATGATTGGATAAGCTTTACATCATGGTTGGAGGAGATTTACAAAATGGTCAAACTATGGTTGGATGCACTTTACATCAGTCAAACCATGGTTGGATGCACTTTACACCATGGTCAAACCATGGTTGGATGTACTTTACACCATGGTCAAACCATGGTTGGATGCACTTTACACCATGGTCAAACCATGGTTGAATGCACTTTACATCATGGTCAAACCATGGTTGGATGCACTTTACACCATGGTCAAACCATGGTTGGATGCACTTTACACCATGGTTTTGGTATCTTGGCTCTCTTTTACAGTAAGGTGTTTAAACTAACAAGCAATCCTTGACAGAAATCTATCAGAAATCAAAATCGGTCATATAAACACAAAAAGAAACTTGCAAATGTTGCTGTGGCAATTAGACAGTACTAAGATCCTATCTCTTCTATTATTAACAAATTTATTGAACAATTTCTGGCTTATTTATAAAGATTTGTCTTGCAGCATTCAATCTCCAACAAGTGGATGTAATCTGCATCCAACAGGCTCTTGAGAGATGTAATCTGCATCAGATAAATGCTTGTCAACAAAACATTTTGCCTGACTTCCTTTAAAGGATGTTTATGGATCAGTCAGAACATGCCACAAATACAATTAATTTCATGTTTTTTATTGTCTGAAGTCTAATTCTTATCAGAACTTAGTGATCATGTGATTAGAATGATTGACAAAAAGATGGACGATCACTCGGAAATGAAAGTTCCTCATTGATTTGATCTCCACAAGAGAGAAAAACAAATTGATGATCGTTGTCCAATTCATTTGATCAATAACCAAGATCTATTAGGATAAAAACAAACAAACATTGAATTTCGCCGATATATGCCAAAATTGTTATGAAAGATCAACAAATTATTTATGGATTCAATCTTATTATTTGAGTACCTTAATTTTCTTCGGTTTCATATGTTAGGGTTAAGCATAAGAGCTGTACTGTATGGTGACCTTATATTCAAGTCATTCGTCCCTTGTGGTGGATTTTAAGTTGTCTGATCAGCAATTATAGCATATCTTCTTACTTTTTAACATAAATTCAAGTTTTTAACAAAATACCAATTTCTTGAATTAAGGTATAGCAAAATTTGTGAAAAGTACATATTCAAGTGTCAGAGTTTATCTTATTGTCAAGTCCATTGGATTACATTGAAGCCACAGTCAACAGCTCTTACTACATAATTCATTAAAATAAACATATATAAAGTCAAAATACCACATTAGGAAATTCAATTTTCTATAAATAATTAAAATCATCAACAAAATCCTTGTGCGTAATTCTGTAAGCTGTAACGGTTAAAAGAATCAATTGAGGGAATACTGTTTACATCATAATACAGCAGACGACCGACAATAAATTCATACATTTATTGAATTACGTCAGATAGTCGCATGATTAACGTGATTTCTGCTTTATTATTCATTGAATTTTCTTCTTTATGAAAAGTATCAATAGAGAAAATGGTCATCCATGTTTAGTGAGGTCAGCGCTTTGTCGATTTGTCTGGAGTTTTACTTTTGATTCTCAAACATGATTTGTCTTCTGCTTTCAACAATTTAAAAGCCTACTCAGGATATGAATGGCTATACATTCAGACAAAAGTCATAAATCATTGGTAAAACCATTTATATTGTACAAACACCATGTAAAACTTTCCTATGAAAACATGTTGGATCAAAATCGTTGAAATTTATTATTTTGTTTCCATTATAACCAGAAATATTACGTAACAGAAGGAACAATCATAAGATTTAATATTCCATATAGCAATTTACACGATTTCTTAATAACACTTTCAATGATGTTTTGTCATTTCTAATTACGAATTTCTGACAATCGGAGGAAGAATTTCTAACAATCGTAGGAACTGAAAAAGGTGTTGACAAGATTACATCAATTTTATAAGGTTGAAATGAAACTGGTTAAATTTACATGTAAAAACAAACACACATACATATGTATATGGTATCATGTGAGCAATATATGTATGATAATACTCAGTGGTCTTGGTGGCCAAGTGGTCTAAATTAAGTCAAACTATTATGACATGTCACAGATATTATCTGGTGAATTTTTATTGTACATATTTGCAGGTTGTGGTTCTCTTTGGACACCATTGGCAGCACCTCCTCATATAAATAATTACCGCCGTCATGGAAGGGGCATTGAACACCAATCAATGAATCTATGAATTGACTACTTCACTAATGGAAAAGAAAAATTACCCCTAAATTGTAACCATGCAATCATCTTTACATTTGAAAAAAAATGTCATTGGGTATAATGCTGCCTGACTGATTGAACATATATTTTTTCTATTCCTTTTGGTTTTTTTAAAGGTAAGTAGAGCTTCATTCCAAAATGAAGCTCAATGACTCTTTTTGTGTTGGAATATATAAGTACCGGGCCACGTCCACTTGTATTTTTGTCCATCTGATGAGTTAAGCCTTTTTCAACTGAATTTTTATAGTTCGTTCTTATGTTGTACTGTTATACCACTGTCCAAGGTTAGGGGGAGGGTTGGGATCCCGCTAACATGTTTAACCCCGCAACATTATTTATGTATGTGCCTGTCCTAAGTCAGGAGCCTGTAATTCAGTGGTTGTCGTTTGTTTATGTGTTACATATTTGTTTTTCGTTCATTTTTTTACATTTGAATTGTTTTCTCGTTTGAATTGTTTTACATTGTCTTATCGGGGCCTTTTATAGCTGACTATGCAGTATGGGCTTTGTTCATTGTTGAAGGCCATACGGTGACCTATAGTTGTTAATGTCTGTGTCATTTTGGTCTTTTGTGGATAGTTGTCTCATTGGCAATCATACCACATCTTCTTTTTTATATAACAATATCCTCCACAAAATGAAAAATTTAACCTCAAAACAAATTTTCTAAAAATTGTAATACAGTACTGCCTTAAAAGTACATTGGACAATACAATCCTGTTCAATTTTCCATTAAGGTTAGCTAAATATTATTTTACATTTATTTAGGAAAACTCTCAAATCCAAATTGAACCAACTCAATCAATAGTCACCTAAAAGATCGCTTACAAATACAAATTACTTTTCAATGACAAAATGATTAACAAATAGCCTGACTTACTTAACCAAGAGAAAACTCCCAACTAGCATCTAAATTTTGTCATGTGTTAATTGTACTTAGGCCACAAAACTCTTTTTTTAAGACAAAATCAGTTATATTGGATTAAGATATTTGTACAATTTGGTGATCAATCAATTAATTAAGGTGAGGGAACCAGTACATGTATTAGAATGGTTATTTTCTGTAAATTCTAACATACAAGATAGTTTAATTTTTATCTTTTTAGCAAATAATTTTTTTACTCATGTCAATTAATCAAAGAGTGGACCATTTCTCTATTAAGAAATTCAAAGGTCCGAGTGAATAAACTACACAGTAATCAATAGAAATTGTATTTACTGGTGTATTTTTTTAATGGGACAATAAGAACTGCCAAAAGTTTAAAAAGATTGACCATGCAATAGGAGATAAATCTGTGGATAAATTTCATTTGGTTCACAATATTTTGCATTCAAAAGCTAATACAAATCATTGACATTCTCTCTGTTATAATTTCTGATATTAATTTCAATTCTTAAAATAGCTTAATTTGTAATCAATCTAAAGATAAGGAAAAGGTATAAAATAAGGTATGATTGATAAAGAGACATTAATTACTTAACCAAATGAAGCTCCTGTGGATAATAGTAAACATAATAATTGTTAATTTCTGTGTCATTTTGTCTCATTGGCAATCATACCAAATCTTTTTTATATAACATATAATAAAGATATAACAGATGGTTTAAGCAATTATTTTACTAAGGTCACTGTATGACCTTCAACATTGACCAAAATCCATACTGTGCCAAACATCACAATATGTTAAATAATTTCTAATGCAAAAATTAACAAAACAATTAGGAACAGTCTGTACCCAAAACTTTTTCAGCTACTAGTCCAAAGACCAATATTCCAACATTTTTCTTATTGGTCAAAACAAAGTTTTGCAAAAACTTACTAGTCTGAATGAAATTTTACTAGTCTGGGGCATCGGACTAGCGGTCCAACGATTTACAGAAAAGAACCGAAAAGAACCGAAAAGGACCAAAAGGACCAGAAAAGGACCGAAAAGAACCGAAAAGAGGATACATATATTTATTATATATAGAATGAAATTCAAAACAGTGTAGCTGTGACCATTGATTGACACATTAAAATCATCCATTGACTGGGACAATTTAGGTGAACGTTTGTATGTAACGACCAATGCTCACTATGTACTTTTTAAAGACACTTAAACTATGGGGTCACCAAAGGTTCTCAACACCTAAATAAAGTAATTCGAAAAATTAATCAGAAATAACACGATATTTTGATTTATATCAATGATATAAATCAAAACACAAAGGTTATTCCTGATTAATTTTTCGAATTATTTTATAATTAAAGGCGTTAAGAAACCTTTGGTGACCCCACAGTTTAAATGTCTATCGTAGGTACGTCGTGAACAGTGGTCGTTACAGACAAACGTTCACGTAAATTGTCCCAGTCAATGGATGATTTTAATGTGTCAATCATGTTATTTTCTCTGTTAACAAAGAAAATTTATTTATCTAATAAAAAAAATAGACAAATAGTGTGAGCAAAAAATCATATCTTAATTTTGTCTGCTTGTGACCAGTTCAAACCAGCTCGACTAGTGAATTGTACAAATTTTCAAATAAATATTATAATTATCCTATAGAACCTCCCCCTTTTTTAGGTTCTTTTAGGTTCTTTTCGGTCCTTTTCGGTTCTTTTCTGTAAATCGTCACTCTTTTCAGTAAGTCCTCGAACCCTCGGACTAGTGGCTAACTGAACAGACTGTAGGAAATATCAAGTTTTTGTGGAACATGTAATCCGACTATTAAAAATATTCCGGATAGTTGGAACAGTTTACAGGCATGATAGGAATGAATACAGTAAAATTGTTTATTTGTGTGCTAACTTGTGCTCACTTAGAACCAAATTGTTATTTGACAAATAGAGTGATACTCAGTACTGTTTTATTAAATGTACATGTATTTATATGACATCTGTAGACAACTCGTGTTTCTATTACCTCTTATGATAACATCGCAAATGAACAATATTCAAAGTTCCTTACATGTATATAAGTAGAACATTTGATTTTTTGTGTGTGTTTATTCATGTAAGATCTTGAAATATTTTTTAACTAGATTATTAAAGGATTGTGTACGATATTTGTGTACCTGCCCTACATAATGGCTCCTTTTTAAGGGCATGTAAAAGTAGTTAATAGACCCCCATATTATTATTTTACAAATCACCACTACTGCAAATTTCGAAAGTGAATGTTTGATTGTTTCAAACGTAAAGTGTTCTTAAGCTCGGAATCACACACTATTTTTTTTATAAATCTGCAGATGCGGATATAATTTGTCAACGTATACAATACGTTTGATAAGTTTTTAAATGGCCGACCTCTATTAGTATGTATTGTTGATTAGGGGCCAGCTGAAACCTGACTCCATGTGGTTGGTGTTAAATATCCATTGAGTCAGGTTCTACTGTAAACATTGCTATGTACCCAGCAAACTTTCAGTTAAGACACTGGTCCCACTGTATACATTGCTATGTACCCAGCAAACTTTCAGTTAAGACACTGGTCCCACTGTATACATTGCTATGTACCCAGCAAACTTTCAGTTTAGACACAGGTCCCACTGTATACATTGCTATGTACCCAGCAAACTTTCAGTTAAGACACTGGTCCCACTGTATACATTGCTATGTACCCATCAAACTTTCAGTTAAGACACTGGTCCCACTGTATACATTGCTATGTACCCAGCAAACTTTCAGTTAAGACACAGGTCCCACTGTATACATCGCTATGTACCCAGCAAACTTTCAGTTAAGACACTGGTCCCACTGTATACATTGCTATGTACCCAGCAAACTTTCAGTTAAGACACTGGTCCCACTGTATACATTGCTATGTACCCAGCAAACTTTCAGTTAAGACACTCAGGTCCCACTGTATACATTGCCATGTACCCAGCAAACTTTCAGTTTAGACACAGGTCCCACTGTATACATTGCTATGTACCCAGCAAACTTTCAGTTAAGACACTGGTCCCACTGTATACATTGCTATGTACCCAGCAAACTTTCAGTTTAGACACAGGTCCTTATAACTCAGTATACAATTCCTATATTAAACCCAGTTAAGACAGGTCCTACAGTAAACATTTCATGTGCATCCAGCATCTGTCAAAGACTTTCCAGAAAGATAGCTGCTGTCACAAAATGTTTACTCAACTAAAACTCTTTTCAATTTTCTACTTTTATTATTTACAAAGAACCAGATTCCATATTTAATAGAAACACATCAACCTTCAGTATTATTTTCTTTTAAAAGATTTTGCTATTGAACACACTTGAGTGAGATTCTTTGAATTTAAGAATTAATTACCCGATGTTATTATACAAACAGTTACAAAACATCATAATTATAAGATCTAAGGAAGAATCTGCCAAGGTAATGATAATGCAATTGTGCAGAACTGCAGAAATTGATCAGAAATAGAGACTTGCAATTCAATAAAACTCAGGTATTTATCTCCATTAAATTTCTTGTATTTCAGAAACTGGTATTTTCATGTTTTTAAATAGCTGAAATTGAATGACTTGTGTTGTTCTGTTGATTGAGATCTGTAGTTTTGATACTTAACGCTATAGCATTAGACTGACCATTTATTAATTGAGACATTATTAAGATGACTAGGTTGAAAGACCATCTTCCTCATAAGGCAAAGTTGACCTTAGATGGATCTTGCAATTATTTTAAGGTCTCTTTTGGTCATAATCTCATAGTTAACCTCTTCTGATACTTATAAACATCATTGGAGAGGTTAAGAGGCTTTCAAATATTCAGTTTTGAGTGTTCCCAATGAAGGTAACTCCAGAACAGTGCTTCTTCTAATGCATTAACATTTATTAAGTGTAAATATTTTCATTTTTAAATAATCAAAAAGAAATAATTCAGTGACAGATCCAGAAATTTTCATAAGTGAGGGCCCACTGACTGACCTAAGAGGGGGTCCGCTCCAGTCACGCTTCAGTGATTCCCTATATAAGCAACCAAATTTTTTCCCTAAAAAGGGGGGTGGGGGGCCCGGCCCCTTGGGCCCCCCCCCCCTAAATCCGCCTCTGCAATTGTTCAAAACAAATGACACCAATATATAGCTATTTTTAATTCTGTAAAATGACACGAAAAAATCAATTTACCATATTTACTTAAAGCAACATGAATCAGTATATGACACTAGGTCAATATGAAGATTTTTTTATCACAGATAAAACCTGTCTCTAAGTTCAAGCAAAGCTAATTAAAAAATGTGATAGATAAAATTATTAGATGATGTCCACTCTATATGTTTTCTTCTTAGAAATAAAATATAACCATTGGACTGGTACTTTGTAGCAAAAAAAACCAATAATAACCAACCATCAAACATTGGGAATGTAAAGAAAACTTCAATGTGTCTAAGGTTCAAAAGAAACTTCAATGTGTCTAAGGTTTAAAAAAAACTTCAATGTGTCTTAAGGTTCAAAAGAAACTTCAATGTGTCTAAGGTTTAAAAAAAACTTCAATGTGTCTAAGGTTAAAAAAAAACTTCAATGTGTCTAAGGTTCAAAATAAACTTCAATGTGTCTAAGGTTAAAAAGAAACTTCAATGTGTCTAAGGTTCAAAAGAAACTTCAATGTGTCTAAGGTTAAAAAAAAACTTCAATGTGTCTAAGGTTCAAAAGAAACTTCAATGTGTCTAAGGTTAAAAAAAAAACTTCAATGTGTCTAAGGTTCAAAAGAAACTTCAATGTGTCTAAGGTTAAAAAAAAACTTCAATGTGTCTAAGGTTCAAAAGAAACTTCAATGTGTCTAAGGTTAAAAAAAAACTTCAATGTGTCTAAGGTTCAAAAGAAACTTCAATGTGTCTAAGGTTCAAAAAAAACTTCAATGTGTCTAAGGTTCAAAAGAAACTTCAATGTGTCTAAGGTTAAAAAAAAACTTCAATGTGTCTAAGGTTCAAAAGAAACTTCAATGTGTCTAAGGTTCAAATAAACTTCAATGTGTCTAAGGTTAAAAAAAACTTCAATGTGTCTAAGGTTCAAAAGAAACTTCAATGTGTCTAAGGTTAAAAAAAAACTTCAATGTGTCTAAGGTTCAAAAGAAACTTCAATGTGTCTAAGGTTAAAAAAAACTTTAATGTGTCTAAAAGAAACTTCAATGTGTCTAAGGTTCAAAAGAAACTTCAATGTGTCTAGGTTAAAAAAAAACTTCAATGTGTCTAAGGTTCAAAAGAAACTTCAATGTGTCTAATGTTAAATAAACTTCAATGTGTCTAAGGTTAAAAAAAAACTTCAATGTGTCTAAGGTTCAAAAGAAACTTCAATGTGTCTAAGGTTCAAAAGAAACTTCAATGTGTCTAAGGTTAAAAAAAAACTTCAATGTGTCTAAGGTTCAAAAGAAACTTCAATGTGTCTAAGGTTCAAAAAAAACTTCAATGTGTCTAAGGTTCAAAAGAAACTTCAATGTGTCTAAGGTTAAAAAAAAACTTCAATGTGTCTAAGGTTCAAAATAAACTTCAATGTGTCTAAGGTTAAAAAGAAACTTCAATGTGTCTAAGGTTCAAAAGAAACTTCAATGTGTCTAAGGTTAAAAAAAAACTTCAATGTGTCTAAGGTTCAAAAGAAACTTCAATGTGTCTAAGGTTAAAAAAAAACTTCAATGTGTCTAAGGTTCAAAAGAAACTTCAATGTGTCTAAGGTTAAAAAAAAACTTCAATGTGTCTAAGGTTCAAAAGAAACTTCAATGTGTCTAAGGTTAAAAAAAACTTCAATGTGTCTAAGGTTCAAAAAAACTTCAATGTGTCTAAGGTTCAAAAAAAACTTCAATGTGTCTAAGGTTCAAAAGAAACTTCAATGTGTCTAAGGTTAAAAAAAACTTCAATGTGTCTAAGGTTCAAAAAGAAACTTCAATGTGTCTAAGGTTCAAAAAACTTCAATGTGTCTAAGGTTAAAAAAAACTTCAATGTGTCTAAGGTTCAAAAGAAACTTCAATGTGTCTAAGGTTAAAAAAAAACTTCAATGTGTCTAAGGTTCAAAAGAAACTTCAATGTGTCTAAGGTTAAAAAAAACTTTAATGTGTCTAAGTAAAGAAACTTCAATGTGTCTAAGGTTCAAAAAAACTTCAATGTGTCTAAGGTTTAAAAAAACTTCAATGTGTCTAAGGTTCAAAAGAAACTTCAATGTGTCTAAGTTCAAAAAAACTTCAATGTGTCTAAGGTTAAAAAAAAACTTCAATGTGTCTAAGGTTCAAAAGAAACTTCAATGTGTCTAAGGTTCAAAAAAAACTTCAATGTGTCTAAGGTTAAAAAAAAACTTCAATGTGTCTAAGGTTCAAAAAAACTTCAATGTGTCTAAGGTTCAAAAAAAACTTCAATGTGTCTAAGGTTAAAAGAAACTTCAATGTGTCTAAGGTTAAAAAAAACTTCAATGTGTCTAAGGTTCAAAAGAAACTTCAATGTGTCTAAGGTTAAAAAAAAACTTCAATGTGTCTAAGGTTCAAAAGAAACTTCAATGTGTCTAAGGTTCAAAAAAAACTTCAATGTGTCTAAGGTTCAAAAGAAACTTCAATGTGTCTAAGGTTAAAAAAAACTTCAATATGTCTAAGTCAAAGAAACTTCAATGTATCTAAGGTTAAAAAAACTTCAATGTGTCTAGGTTTAAAAAAAACTTCAATGTGTCTAAGGTTCAAATGAAACTTCAATGTGTCTAAGGTTAAAAAAAAACTTCAATGTGTCTAAGGTTAAAAAAAACTTCAATGTGTCTAAGTTTAAAAAAAACTTCAATGTGTCTAGGTTTAAAAAAACTTCAATGTGTCTAAGGTTCAAAAAAAACTTCAATGTGTCTAGGTTTAAAAAAAACTTCAATGTGTCTAAGGTTCAAAAGAAACTTCAATGTGTCTAAGGTTCAAAAAAACTTCAATGTGTCTAGGTTTAAAAAAAACTTCAATGTGTCTAAGGTTCAAAGAAACTTCAATGTGTCTAAGGTTTAAAAAAAACTTCAATGTGTCTAAGGTTCAAAAGAAACTTCAATGTGTCTAAGGTTCAAAAGAAACTTCAATGTGTCTAGGTTTAAGAAAAACATATCTAAGGCTTAGGAAATTTCCACATGTCTAGGTTTACGAATTAACTCCACCAAATTTGCCAGATAAAACTGCTGACTCTGCAAAACAAATGTATTTTCTTAACCAATCTCATTTCAGATTACATGACACTCAGGTTATCAAACCTTTAATTCAATTACAAATTCTATAAAGTTCAATAAACACTGAAAGGCACTTTTCTAAATGTAAATTATACATGTACTAAAGTAACAGTTGATATTTTATAATTGCAATGACCAGAAATTGAAATGAACAATATAACTATAAGTTTAAAAATCATGGCAAGTTTTAATTAAGCGACTTTATTTGGACCACATTTAAACCAATTAATCGATTGAACTTCCAATGAAAAATTAGGGAATCGCAGTTTGGTTCATTGTTGCAATAATAATTTGCACAAAAGTTTCTGAATTTACAGTTATATAACAACAATATTCATAAAGGTTTAAGCCTGAACTATTGGTAGCAGTAGTCAATATTTAACTTAATACTATCTACTCAATATAATTATAGTACTTTTATATCACCAATTCGTTTATTGCCTGAATAAATACCAGATATGAGTTATTAGAAAATATATAAAAAATTATGAATAATTCAATACGATCATTCTAGTGATTTACTGCGTTAATTAGTCCACGGACATTAAATCACAGACGGAAATCATAATTGTCTCGCCGTCCTTATAAAGAATTCAATAATAATTTCTGCTTCATCAAGGAGTTTACGTAACACAGACATCAACAATGTGGGGTCTTATATTCCAAAGAGCATTGTCCAATCACGCATAATCAAAACATCAAAGTCAATATTTCCGACCACAAAAGATTTTTGCCATACTTAAACCATGGAAGTATCATATGGTCAATATAATACTTCAATGCTTAAACTAAGAAAAATTTGTAACTCTCTCTGGACAAAGATGACTATAGACAGGTGGACTGTCCTGAAAGTGCCCTTGCATGGGTTTTGATGACGAGGAATAGTTTGGATAAAGGATCATGGAATGGGCTTCAGGACAATCAACAGTCAAATTAGGTTAAAACAATATTTACGAAAAACATTTTTTCTTCATTTTATGTTAAGGGTAGCTAAAAAACTATGACATGGTGTCATTGACAATAAAAGAATTAGGCTCATCGTAGCTAATTGTAGTTCAAAAGGCAAGCTTGCTGATTCATTATCAAGGCCATTCACACCCTCTTAGAAATCCATTTCAGCTGAATACTTGATATGTTGTGGACACTGATATTGTCTCAAATCACAGTAGTAAAGCCTGTCAATTTGAGATGCTCTTTAGATCAAACCTTATTATTCAATGATAGAATTTCATGTTCCTGGGATCAAATATTTCAAATAAAACCTTACCTTCAAATATGAAATAATGTGCTGCTGAAATATTCATTTCATATTCATTTGAAATATTTTAGTTTTTCAGAGGGAATCTTATGTAACTCTAACATGTAAGGAAGGATACTTGACAAATATTCTAAAATAATGAAGATCAAGACATGAAAGAACTATTTCTAATATACTTACTGACCCATGCAACAACTACATATTTACAAAAATAGAGTCAGCTATAATGTGTAGTCTGAGTCTCTGAGTGACCAGTCCTAAGTGAGTGAGTTACCCAATAAGAAAAATATGGGTCAATATCCTTAATTGATTTTTCATAGGAGGTAATGGTAATGTTTTTTTCTGTAGCTCAGTCCATATCGTAAACTTGGATATGTATGATTGCTTGTTTAAAAGCTGAGACACTTTCGCATATGTGGTTAGATTTTCAGGGTATGAAGTGAGATAAATTTTTCCTTAGTCAATCACGCTTCTCGTGGTAAAAACACAATAAGTTCTTTGAAAATTTAATACTTTAAACACATTTAATTATAACTCCCTAGTTTTTACATATTTAGTCTATGATCCTCTACTTTCCATATCACCACAAATGGTTAAGCTCAGTCACTTGTTAAAAATAGAAACAAG
Organism: Mytilus edulis; assembly: GCA_019925275.1. Lineage (NCBI taxonomy): Eukaryota > Metazoa > Mollusca > Bivalvia > Mytilida > Mytilidae > Mytilus > Mytilus edulis. The sequence goes on from CM034357.1 coordinate 11,079,321, forward strand.
TTCAATATTACTACACAGAGATTTTTTTTGTTTACACACAACTTTTAAGTTCCTCATTTTAAAGAGCATTAGAGATATTGACCCAAATATAATAACTCTCGTCACTGCTAAATTCTAATGCAGAATTTGCATGCTGGTGTGTACTTGTAATTTACAAAATGTGTTTTATATAGTATTTCTAATTTACAAAAATACAAATCTCAAACTCAGTCAGTGTAAGTTCAAATAAGAAGTCCATTATTTATAAAACAAACGTAATTATAATATAATATAATATAATATAATATAAAAAAATATTTATTTCAATGATAACTTTATGACATAATCATTTATTTTCATTATGGATTGTAGCAACATAAGATTACAACAATTTGTTCCTCAATATGTACAAAATATTTGTGACAATTTTCCTGAGGAAGTTCTGCTCAACTTAATTATGGGATATTGAAAAAACAAATATGCTTTAGAAAATAATTATCAATATGAAAAAATTGCTAATCTACCAGATTAACAAAAACAAACATATTCTTTAAAATCTCAAAGATCAAAGATCAATAAACTATTACATTAACCCAGTTACTACAAATCTCCATTAGAATTATAGTATTAGTTTGGCAATAAACATCAATTAGGGCAAACATTGCCATTTTTGTTACACATTCACATTCATTAAATCCACACTTTACTATTAGTTTTTTAGATAGATGCCACTTAACTGTCAAAAAATAGTGACAAAAAAATGACAGATTGATTTATAAAGGAATTAGGAGTTGTGTTTACATGCTACAGTATAATTTGTGAAGTTTTGAGATGAACAAAAATATTGTTTTTCAGCTGGAAGTTTGCCATTTTCTAATGACATCAGTAATTACTCAGTGTGTTTTACTCAGTTTAGAGTAGAGAGGATTCTGAATTCCTTGAGTGAAAGGTCGAATAAATAATATAATCTCTTTGCAAAACAATATGTACACAAAACCACCCACAATCTGTACACAAACAAAAACCACCAACAACTTGTACACAAAACCACCAACAACTTGTACACAAAACCACCCACAATCTGTACACAAACAAAAACCACCAACAACTTGTACACAAAACCATCCACAATATGTACACAAACAAAAACCACCAACAACTTGTACACAAAACCACCCACAATCTGTACACAAAACCACCCACAATCTGTACACAAACAAAAACCACCAACAACTTGTACACAAACCACCCACAATCTGTACACAAACAAAAACCACCAATAACTTGTACACAAACCACTCACAATCTGTACACAAACAAAAACCACCAACCACTTGTACACAAACCATAAGCAAACTGTACACAAACAAAAACTACCAACAACTTGTACACAAACAATAAGCAAACTGTACACAAACTACCAACAAACAGAATACAAACTACCAACAAACTGTACAAAACCCAACAACAAAAAGAACACAAACCACCAAACAGAACATAAACCACCAACAAACTGCTTCAATTTTGGTAACAATTTTTCATGAGATATTTATTAATAGTGTTCTATATGAAGAGAAAAGTGGCATATCCAGAAATCATCCCCACTTTGCTTATTTGAATATTATACTAAAGAAATCGGATACGTGTCACGGAAATTATATTGAAATGATAGGGAATTTTGAAAAAAATGTCTTTTTTAACTTTAATTTAATTGATAAACAGGTTGCCGGGACAGAAAATAAATATACACAACAATATACACCATTCAAACGAAACATGATGATTGTTGTTGCAAAAATCAAGGTTCCTGAGCTATTTTAAAAATCGAAGCAGGAGGCTCTAAACATTGCAATATAAAATACAGGCTAAAATGGCTGAAACGTCAAATTTACAAACTTCGACTTGAAATTTTGCTTACAAGGTCATTCAAAAAGTAGGTTGCCGGAGTGAAATTTGAAACTTGAATGTCCAAAGATTAAGCAAGTCCAAACCTTGTATGTGTAGTCATTGAACTCTAGGTTCCCATGTAAAGTTAAAATGCACTTATTTAAAGAAGAATCAACTCAAGAAAACGCGAAAAAATCACTAAATTCGCGTTCATTGTTTTGATTTTGACCGCCTGACAACTTTCCGGAAATCTCATAGTGTTTATAAACAAGGACTCAGTGACAGACAACTTATAATATCCGTGTTTTAAAGATTTTAGTGATACCAAGCCAGTCTAGTTCAAACTATTATCACGTGGTACAATTCTCATTTACATATTGTGAATATCAATTAGCAAAAGCACTACTAATTTCTGGCTATGGGAAATAAGGGGCAAAACACTGTTCCCTGTATTGTATGAAAGTAATGGGAGTTGGAACATCGATAGTTATAACATCAGCTAGCCAATGAAATTTTAGCCTTCAAAATTTTGAAGGTACCTATCATTACTACATAAATCCAAAGGATAGTGAAAGATCTGTAAAACATAAAATATATTGATACGTATTTAGGATTGAATTTCAATCAGATTGTAATAAAACTGACTTTCAAACAAATAGATGCAGCAACAAAAGACATGTTGTTATGAAAACAATAATCTTAAATAAAAAATATAATCGCAAAACCTCCTCGGTAAGATAAAAGCTATTAAAACAATTAAAACCGAATCTGGAAAGAAAAAAATGGGCATGCCATGTTGTTGATGGTAAAATTATTTAATTCCCACTTGTATAAACCACAATAAAAACCAAGATAGCTACTCATGAGCTTGAACCCTATTGATTTTGAACTTTGTAGCCATCATTTTGTCAAACCTAATGAGACTTAACTACCATTAAGGGACCAATACATACAGATTTTTCACTTTTCTCGCCCAGGAAGAGAAAAAACATAGAATATGATAGTATATAACAAAATTTCCAGCTAAACAATCCCATTTTTTATTCCTTCATATAAATAGTGTAGATTTGGATTTTAATTTTGCACCAAAACAGACTTAATTAATTAATGTAACAATAAAAATAACCATGTAAAGACAAACAATAAACTATTCAAAACGTTGATATCATCAAATAACTTAATTTTACATGGAGGAAGAAGAGAATTGTTCATGATGTCATTATTAAGATTAAGCCATTTAATAATTTTAATAGATTTCACAACTTTCCTCCTAAAAGTTGAGAGGTTTAAAAAATCAATAAAATTAATCAAAATTAGAAATGACAAACATTCATTCTGGAAATTTGTAGTCAGCTAACTTTTGGTTGAGATTTCCCCACAATCACACAACAAATTCTCCATTCAAGCTTTTTCAAAAAATATTTTTTTAGTTTTAAATAAAAGGATATATAAGATTAACTTCAATAAGACAGCAACCCAATGACAAAAATAACCAAAAGATGCTCAGAGGGCAAAATACTCTCCGCCAAAAGACAGGACCATGTCTATACAGCAACCTCTAAATGGTCCCCTGGAGTCTTAAACAGTCGTCAATAAACATACAAAAAACTTTCAAAGATAAAATCAGCACATAGATTCTCCAAATAACCTAAAAACGTGACGATATGACATAAGACAAACGCTTCTTGATGCACCATAAAAGGATTAGGAATTATGAAATTTCATCTGACGCATCAGTCGAACAGGAAATACAAGTAAGATTAAGTATTGTGTTTTGACATATTAGGTAACACGTTCTGAGAATTCTGGAGATCTACTTCCTGTAAAATGGTAGCAATTAACAACATTTACGATCAAATCACAACTCTGGTGCAATAATAGAAAATGGAAGCAAATATCAATATAAAAGATTAAAACAGGCAGACATCTACATAAGGGAGATAATCTGATAGATATTCATTTGAACTTAAAAACAAAATGAGAAATATGAAGACAATAAAAGCACAATCGACTAATGGATGTAATAATTTCACACAAGTAATTTTCAAAAAAAAAAAAAATTTTACAGACAAAAGTAAACATAACGTTCTCAGTCACAGATTTTTAAAGTGTCTTGACTTCAGTTTATATTGATAAGCTGATGTTGTCACACTGATTTGGTGTAACTTTGCCAGCAGTAATATGATAATTAACCCAAAAGATATTCTAAAACAATTTTAAGAACTTTCTTAAATCAACCAAAAGAATAAACTACAGAAATTATTAGCAAGAGATCAAAATTATAGGAGTCCCGGGCTCCAAAGAGTTCGCTAAAATGAAATATTCTTTTTTAACTTTGAAAACACTAACTTTACTATTTTCCTTTAATACAATTTAACCTTTAAAAAATGAAGTTTGTAAGAAAAATTAACCATTTTGAATAAAATTGAAAACAAGCAAAATAATGCAAACGATTCCCTAAATTCTGCAATGCAGCTGCCTTTCTCATTTTCAAAACTTGAACCAAAAAATAGCTGTTTTGGCTCATTATTTTTTACTTGGTCCTTTTGGGCTTTACTTCTCTGATGGACATTTTTTGGCATGAATGAACATGAAGTGATGTCCGTTGATTCTGTCATTTCACTTTTCATTATCTATATACATATAGTTAATAATATTTAACTTATTTTTACATAATTTCAAAAGTAATTGCAATTCTTTTATATCGTTTTATGAATTATTTGTTTGTTTGTTTGTTTGCTGGTGTTTTAAACACAAATTACATTCAGCTCTCTTTAATAGGCAAATAATCATGGCAGCTTAGGTTCTTGTCAGTGGAAGACTAGTCAGAGTGACTAGAGAATTTAACCACTGACCTTCAGCAGGAAATCTGACAATCCTTGTCATATATGATCAAAGTCAAGCACCCCCCTTTTTTTCAACACCCACCCCTATGAGATTAGGGTTCAAAATCAAAACATCAGTGTTGACAGACTCACTGTAGATTAGTTTTTTTAATGTTGTTTGGTTGCCTTTCTATAGTGTTGACAGACTCACTGTAGATTAGTTTTTTAATGTTGTTTGGTTGCCTTTCTATAGTGTTGACAGACTCACTGTAGATTAGTTTTTTTAATGTTGTTTGGTTGCCTTTCTATAGTGTTGACAGACTCACTGTAGATTAGTTTTTTAATGTTGTTTGGTTGCCTTTCTATAGTGTTGACAGACTCGCTGTAGATTAGTTTTTTTAATGTTTTTTGGTTGCCTTTCTATAGTGTTGACAGACTCACTGTAGATTAGTTTTTTTAATGTTGTTTTGTTGCCTTTCTATAGTGTTGACAGACTCACTGTATATTAGTTTTTTAATGTTGTTTGATTGCCTTTCTATAGTGTTGACAGACTCACTGTAGATTAGTTTTTTTAATGTTGTTTGGTTGCCTTTCTATAGTGTTGACAGACTCACTGTATATTAGTTTTTTAATGTTGTTTGGTTGCCTTTCTATAGTGTTGACAGACTCACTGTAGATTAGTTTTTTAATGTTGTTTGGTTGCCTTTCTTTAGTGCTGACAGACTCACTGTAGATTAGTTTTTTAATGTTGTTTGGTTGCCTTTCTTTAGTGCTGACAGACTCACTGTAGATTAGTTTTTTAATGTTGTTTGGTTGCCTTTCTATAGTGTTGACAGACTCACTGTAGATTAGTTTTTTAATGTTGTTTGGTTGCCTTTCTATAGTGTTGACAGACTCACTGTAGATTAGTTTTTTAATGTTGTTTGATTGCCTTTCTATAGTGTTGACAGACTCACTGTAGATTAGTTTTTTAATGTTGTTTGGTTGTCTTTCTATAGTGTTGACAGACTCACTGTAGATTAGTTTTTTTTAATGTTGTTTGGTTGCCTTTCTATAGTGTTGACAGACTCACTGTAGATTAGTTTTTTAATGTTGTTTGGTTGCCTTTCTATAGTGTTGACAGACACAATGTAGATTAGTTTTTTAATGTTGTTTGATTGCCTTTCTATAGTGTTGACAGACTCACTGTAGATTAGTTTTTTTAATGTTTTTTGGTTGCCTTTCTATAGTGTTGACAGACTCACTGTAGATTAGTTTTTTTAATGTTGTTTGGTTGCCTTTCTATAGTGTTGACAGACTCACTGTAGATTAGTTTTTTTAATGTTGTTTGGTTGCCTTTCTATAGTGTTGACAGACTCACTGTAGATTAGTTTTTTAATGTTGTTTGGTTGCCTTTCTATAGTGTTGACAGACTCACTGTAGATTAGTTTTTTTAATGTTGTTTGGTTGCCTTTCTATTAAAGTACATCGAAAGTATATCTACTTTTATGGATATTGTTTAAGCTAGAAAGGAAAATCTCTATAAAAAAAACCTATTACAGCCAAAACAATAAATCTGATTATCCACATCATAGTTTCTGATCTTACATAACCGTTACATAATCTTCTGATGGATAAAGGTTCAAACTTATAAAATTGAATAATGAAGTCTGACAAGCCAGAAGAAACATTGGTAAATTACTGACATAATCATACATATAAACCAAATTCTATTCCAAAAGGAATGGATTTAAACTTCAAATTCTACAATTGTACATTTAAGAACCGATCGTTTTTTACACAAATGGAATTGAAGGTAAATTAAATTTGCTAAAATAAGAGGATCAGCTTTCATGATCAATCAGTATCAATTTCTGATCAATCGTGCGAATAATACAATCATTTATCCTTATATCAGTATATGGATTAGATGGAACTTGGGTATTTAAACAATAATCTTTTAAATAATAAAATAAAATGCTTAATTTAACAGAATTTCCAAGTCAATTTTGCCATAACTTAATATTTGGTAACATTATATGGAATTAGGATGCTATTATTAAATTTTTACAAATTACAAAATCATTTCTTATTGAAATTAACTAGGTCAAACTTAATTACATAATGTACGTAAACTCAATTATTTCCTATGAACCCGACTAAAATGTCCCAGAGTTATCAATAAATATAAAACCTTGACAAAACAGAACCCGACTAAAATGTCCCAGAGTTATCAATAAATATGAAACCTTGACAAAACAGAACCCGACTAAAATGTCCCAGAGTTATCAATAAATATAAAACCTTAACAAAACACAACAGTAAGTTGGTATATATTTTAAGTTAAATAAGATTGTCCTTATGAAAAGTGACAAGAATGCCCTCAGAGACGAGATAACTGGGTTATTCTGCAGACTAATAGATTCTTCCATGCATATCTTGTGTTTTGTTGTGGTAATTTATATCAATGTAAAAGATGCTCATCTATTTCTGTACATAGTTATTTGTATTTATCATAGCATCTGTCTTTCCGTGAAACAAGGATCTATCACTAAAACAAGCAATTGCAGTTACCGTAATGACCTTAAATTAATGTTTATTTCAAGTTCTGTCAAATGACTATAAATAACAGTGACAACTGGGGCATGCACAAGAGACACATTTCCGTAGATAAAATAAGAAAACCTGTAATGAGCAATTTATGAGTGCCATGTTTGTGAGTAGACACAATTCCATAGAAAAAGTAAGAACGCCTGTAATGAAGCAAGTTATGAATGCCATGTTTGTGAGTACAATAATGTGAATACAAATAATGGCGCAATGTTGGGTTACTTGGATCTTTTCTTACATAGATACATCAGATATATAACCAAAATTGTCAGGAAGTCCCATGGCTAATTTTTGATGGCATGAAAACCAAAAGTTTCCCTTAAAAAAATATCTTTGAAATTTGTTTGTTTTACCGTAAATTTACATCAAGAGCATAGGCAGATCCAGGGGGTCCTGGGGGCCCGGGACCCCCCCCCCCCCCTTTAGGGGAAAAAAAATTGGTTGCTTATATAGGGAATCACTGAAGCGTGACTGGAGTGCCCCCCCCCCCCCCCCTTTAGGTCAGTCAGCAGACCCCCCTTACAAAAAGTTCTGGAATCTGAAGTGTTTTTTTTTAGCATGACCAACAAACGAATTAAATACAAACAAGTTTTCAAGAATATGAGATTAAGACTGTATAATTTACTGTATGACCGATTAATGAATATTCCTGTTCTTGGTTGCTGTCTAACTGAATTATTCATACTCCTTTCGTTGGGTTGCTGTCTTGCTGACTAATTCATACTCCTTTGTTGGGTTGCTGTCTTGCTGACTAATTCATACTCCTTTTGTTGGGTTGCTGTCTTGCTGACATAGTCATACTCCTTTTGTTGGGTTTCTGTCTTTCTGACATAGTCATACTCCTTTTGTTGGGTTGCTGTCTTGCTGACTAATTCATACTCCTTTTGTTGGGTTTCTGTCTTTCTGACATAGTCATACTCCTTTTGTTGGGTTGCTGTCTTGCTGACTAATTCATACTCCTTTCGTTGGGTTGCTGTCTTGCTGACTAATTCATACTCCTTTTGTTGGGTTGCTGTCTTGCTGACTAATTCATACTCCTTTTGTTGGGTTGCTGTCTTGCTGACTAATTCATACTCCTTTTGTTGGGTTTCTGTCTTTCTGACATAGTCATACTCCTTTTGTTGGGTTGCTGTCTTGCTGACTAATTCATACTCCTTTTGTTGGGTTTCTGTCTTTCTGACTAATTCATACTCCTTTTGTTGGGTTGCTGTCTTGCTGACTAATTCATACTCCTTTTGTTGGGTTGCTGTCTTGCTGACTAATTCATACTCCTTTTGTTGGGTTTCTGTCTTTCTGACATAGTCATACTCCTTTTGTTGGGTTGCTGTCTTGCTGACTAATTCATACTCCTTTTGTTGGGTTTCTGTCTTTCTGACATAGTCATACTCCTTTTGTTGGGTTTCTGTCTTTCTGACATAGTCATACTCCTTTTGTTGGGTTGCTGTCTTGCTGACTAATTCATACTCCTTTTGTTGGGTTTCTGTCTTTCTGACATAGTCATACTCCTTTTGTTGTCTTGCTGTCTTGCTGACTAATTCATACTCCTTTTGTTGGGTTGCTGTCTTGCTGACTAATTCATACTCCTTTTGTTGGGTTTCTGTCTTTCTGACTAATTCGTACTCCTTTTGTTGGGTTGCTGTCTTGCTGACTAATTCATACTCCTTTTGTTGGGTTGCTGTCTTGCTGACTAATTCATACTCCTTTTGTTGGGTTTCTGTCTTTCTGACATAGTCATACTCCTTTTGTTGGGTTGCTGTCTTGCTGACTAATTCATACTCCTTTTGTTGGGTTTCTGTCTTGCTGACTAATTCATACTCCTTTTGTTGGGTTGCTGTCTTGCTGACTAATTCATACTCCTTTTGTTGGGTTTCTGTGTTTCTGACTAATTCATACTCCTTTTGTTGGGTTGCTGTCTTGCTGACTAATTCATACTCCTTTTGTTGGGTTTCTGTCTTGCTGACTAATTCATACTCCTTTTGTTGGGTTGCTGTCTTGCTGACTAATTCATACTCCTTTTGTTGGGTTTCTGTCTTTCTGACATAGTCACACTCCTTTTGTTGGGTTGCTGTCTTGCTGACTAATTCATACTCCTTTTGTTGGGTTGCTGTCTTGCTGACTAATTCATATTCCTTTTGTTGGGTTTCTGTCTTTCTGACTATAATTAATACTCCTTTTGTTGGGTTTCTGTCTTTCTGACTAATTCATACTCCTTTTGTTGGGTTTCTGTGTTTCTGACTAATTCATACTCCTTTTGTTGGGTTTCTGTCTTTCTGACTAATTCATACTCCTTTTGTTGGGTTTCTGTCTTTCTGACTAATTCATACTCCTTTTGTTGGGTTTCTGTCTTACTGACTTTAATTAATATTCCTTTTGTTGGGTTGCTGACAGTCTCCCTGACTAATGAATACTGTTGTTGTTGGTTTGCTGTCTCCATGACTAATATATACTTGCTTTATCACTGACTAATGTATACTCCTGCTCATAGGTTGCTGTCTTGCTGACTAGATTATATTCCTGTGGCAAGGTTGCTGTCTTACTGACTTATCTATAGAACGCCTGCAGTTGAGTTGCTGTCTTGCTGATTGAATTTTTTTCCTGTTGTTGGGTTGCTGTCTTACTACAAAATGTATCTTATCTATATGCCTGTGGTTCGGTTGCTGTCTTGCTGTCTCATTTATATTCCTGTTGTTGGGTTGCTGTCTTACTACAAAATGTATCTTATCTATACGCCTGCGGTTGGGTTGCTGTCTTGCTGTCTCATTTATATTCCTGTTGTTGGTTTGCTGTCTCACTGATTGATTGAGTCCTTTTGTTGGGTTGATATCTCCCTGAATAAGGCATACATCTTTTGTTGGGTTGCTGCTTCCATGACTTTTGTATACTGTTGTTGTTAATTGCCGTCTGACTGACTAATTAATACTCCTGCTCTTGGGTTGCTGTCTTGCTGACTTATAATCCTATTGTTGGGTTGCTGTCTTGCTTATTTTTTAAATATCTAACATTGGGTAGCTGTATCACTGACTAATTCATGTTTTACAGATATATAATCTTTTTTAAGTAAACAGGGCTGATTCAATGCAGAATTTAGCACTGATATATTAGAGGGATTGATAAATATGTGAATTAAAATATTTTACTCCTTATTGTGCCAATGGCTACAGACATTAAGTGCCCTCACACAAATAATTGTCTAGGTTATGTAAATAAAGCCATTTGTATAGCAAATACTGAATACAGTGGGATATTTCCAAGAGGATTTTTTTTTCTGTTGCTAAATTTGCCAATTAAGACAAAATACACATCAAATATCACAAAGGGTCATTAGTAGGCAAAAGTCACCACACATACAATAAGAAGTATTCTCCTGAGAGATAATCTCACTGTATCCAAATGGTTGACTGGACAAATGACCATAGGTCAATTATCTCTTGAAACCTTAATAAAGATAAAGATTGTACCGATTTCCATAACATTTCTATCAATTCGTCCTTAAAAGTCTATGACAAGGATACATACAGTTTACAGTTATATAAATCATGGTAAATGTTACTTCTATGTCCAATAGTGACCACCATGGTCATCTTAATGACCACCGTAGGAATTATTGATAGAAGTAATTGCTAACCAGTCACTTTCACCTGAGGACATCTTTTTTATGGTCAAAGACTAAATTGATTTATTCTATAAAAGTTGTCTGAAAATACGAATTATGTATTATTTGATTGCTGAAAGCCGACATATTGAAATATCAATTTAGAAACATCAGCACAATGGTTTGTTATAGAAATGAACAGTAAAAACAATTTGGCTGTATATTGTTTTCATGGAGACAAATCTATAATTGTAATTCAATGTATCGAGTAGTTTATAACTACAATAAGGTTAAAGATCCCTATGTATAAACCTTCCCAATTATGGTGTGTAAGCTGACTCAATTGTTTCTTTCAATGTCAAATTTCTATATTCGATTCTGTAAAGCACAAAATGTTTAAGACAGACATTGTCGGGCTACTAAGGTAATAATTATTAAGGCCCAACAGGCAGGAGAAAGGTTTTATTTCATTTTATATTTTTGTGAAAAATCTATTTCAAAGGTGTAGTTTACCTGACAGTAAAAAGTTTTCAAAGGTACCAGGATTATAATTTTATACACCAGACGTGCATTTCGTCTACATAAAGACTCATCAGTGACGCTCAGATCAAAATAGTTATAAAGCCAAGAACAAACAAGTACAAAGATGAAGAGCAATGAGGACCCAAAATTCCAAAAAGTTGTGCCAAATATTGCTAAGGTTATCTATTCCTGGATGAGAAAATCCTTAGTTTTTCAAAAAATTCAAAGTTTGAATGTAACAGAAAATTTATGAAAATAACCATATCATTGATATTCATGTCAACACGAGGTGCTGACTACTGGGCTGGTGATACCCTTGGGGATGAATAAACTCTTTTACATTTTATATTGTGGTATAAGCTAAATGAACTTAAAAGGAATGATAATTAAGCAATGTTTACACACTTTTAAAAAGCATCATTGAAAGTTGTCAATAGAAACCAGAACAACATCTTTTTTTCAACTGTAATTCATTTCTGTACTATTATACATTTGTATATTAAGTGGTATATTATCATTCAAGAAACCTCCAATTTCTGTTAAGTAAAATAAAAGAGTTATCACCTAATCGTTTCAAATTCAATATTCAATTATGGCCCGTTGAAAAGGTGAATATCCAAAATTGTCAACACAAGAAGGTTATGTGCCCTCAATGAAATAACTTTTAAGGGTTAACAATATTCGATATTCATCGATTCTAAGGGGCCACAATTGTTTTATTATACCGAACTAACAGTGAAAGGGCATTTTGAACACTTACTATAGTGTCTGTATTTTTAACATAACACACAGACTGACGTTTGAAAATACAAATTTGTGTTCGAATTTCTCGAATTTACAACAAAAGTAGAATCTTTTTGTAAAATATTGATGGCCCTGAAAAGAACCGTTTATAAGAGATATTATTGGCTGCTGTCTCTCTCAGCTCTATTCATGTCCCATGCCTTATTTCCTCGTCTCTCGATGGGCTTCCAGTGTAGCGTGAACGCTGCCATTTTGTTTATTTACGTCTGTGACGTCATTTTCATGTGAGGTAACCAGAGTACAAATCAACAAACTCAAAAGGTTATTCACCGCTGGTGGAAATTTTTAGGGTTATTCGTCCTTCCTTGAATGAACATAAACTGAATTATTCCATGTCACATGATAACGTTTCACCCAACAGAATTGTTTGAAATATATGTAAGGTATAATAATATGATTTATCACCCATCTATGTATAAATATAAAAGAGTTATCATCTAATAGATTCAAATTCAATGTATGAGTTATCTCCCATTTCTGTGATATTAAATAAAAGAGTTATCTCCTTATAGTTTCAAATTCAATATGAGTTATCTCCCATTTATGTAATATAAAAGAGTTAGCTCCTAAAAGTTTCAAATTATCACCCATCTATTGATATAAGAAGATGTGGTATGAGTGCCAATGAGACAACTCTCCATCTAAGTCACAATTTGTACAAGTATACCATTTTTAAAAGTCAAAGTCTTCAACACAGAGCCTTGGCTCACACCAAACAGCAAAATATAAAGAGATGTCATAAAAGTTTCAAATTCAACAATCCAAGTATCTCCCGTTGATGTAATAACAAACATAAAGAGTTATCTCCCATTTATGTAATATCAAACATAAAGAGTTATCTCCTAAAAGTTTCAAATTCAACAGTCACAGTCCAGTTATCTCCCATTGATGTAATATCAAACACAAAGAGTCATCTCCCATTTATGTTATATCAAACATAAAGAGTTATCTCCCTTTCTCCAATTTATGTTATATCAATCTCCTAAAAGTTTCAAATTAAATGTGTGAGCTATCTCTCATTTATGTTATATTAAATATTAGAGTTATCTCCTCATAGTGTCACATTTATTGCGCAAGTTATCTTTCATTCCTATCAAATCAAATGTAAATGATGTTTTCTTATAAAGTCATTTTGCAATGTGTGATCAGGTTACCGTCAAGTCAAGACTGAAAAAATTTAACAAAGAAGTCATCTAAAAAAATGTCAGATATATCAGAAGAGTTACCTCCCCTCATTTTTAGTATACTGCGAGAGTAATGTCCCATTCATATCAAATTTAATGCAACACTTAAAGATAAGAATATCTCACATAGATTTAACATGTACAAAAGATTTCATGACTTTTTAACTTTTGTCAAAATACTAAAACATATATGTAATTCTGATTATAACCTGATTAAATCATTAATTTGTTAATAATATTTCTTTTCCATTGCAAAGTTCTCTATAACTGTTTATATTTCTTCAAGACAGTAAACCTTCAAATTAAATTTAATTTTTTAATGATTTTGTTATCTTTAATTTTGCAAGACAAATTAGCATCTTTCATGTTAACTTCTGGGTGGTGCAAATTCCTATCAAATGTGGCACACCCACCCACCCCCCTTAAAAGTTGTGTTACTCCATCAAAAGTATCATAGACAAATCAAAAAGGCCTCATATGCCTCAACATAAAAACTTGAGACTTTAAGATTTAACATTATACAGATTATTACAAAGCCATAGGTGAGTTTTACATTTAAATGCATTTTTACAAGGAATTTATAAAATACCTGTAGGAAATAATAGTTTAAAGAAAACCATTACAATACAGGTATTTATAACTAATTAGATAGGTGTGGTTTGTTACTGATAATTGCATCATAAATTCCATCAACAAATAAAGGTAAACAGAACAAAAAGCTCTAAACAATTGTATTCCAGGTACACATTTACAAAGCCATTATAATTTCTAGAAAGATAAGGGATATTTATAATGGAAGCAAATCTAGAGACTTCAGGCAGACATTTACGATGCCATAATGACTTCTGGAAAGTTATTAAAGGGTCTTATGGAAGAAAAACTAGTAAAAATGTTCTTCAGGTAGAAATTGTAAATTCTGGAAGATATAAAGGAGTAATGGAATGAGAACAAAAAAAAATGATATTAAAAGTAGAAAAATTGTTCTTCAGGTAGACATCAGCAAAAACATTACAACTTTTGTATAATGTATAAAGATAAGAACATCTGAAATGAAAACAAGAAAAAAAAATTCCTACATATACAGTTATATTTTGAAGGTTTTCAATAAGCAGCAATTCAAAGCTATTACTTCCACAATTTCAAAACATATACAGATACAGATATATAAACGTAAACATTGATTCACCTACCTTTAAATTACTTGGCACATAATTATATATTCCTAGAAAAGTTGATCCTCTTTCATGAAGAATATCATCGGAATCGTAACCCGACACTTTATCCTTTAAATTAGTAATGGTCGCTACTGACGTTTCCACTGCATTAGAATCTACTATCGAAATTAAAGATGGATCGTTTTCATCATCACAAGTTTTCAAAACTACGGAAAATTCCTGAACCTCTTTTTGAGCCTGAACTCCAATGGTATCATTCTCATCATAAAAATCATCAATCTGACCTACGTCAGCACCCCCTAGTGAAACACCACTGTCAGAAGAATCAGAAATTTTCCCTTTCCGAGATTCTCGTCGAGATTGTGAAAATCGTTTTGAATTTGGCACGTAAGGTTCCATATTTGATTCCATTGGCTCATTTGAAATTATCTGAACATCACAGATTTTAGGGTTAGTATTTTCCAAATCAGTATCATTCAGAATATTAATCTTATTTTGGCAAGAAGTATCGATATCCACAGACGGAGAATTTAACTCATTCTGTTGCAAGCAGGTATTTTCACTTGTTGGATTTGTGGAACTTTCTACAACATTTGTTTCGGTCTCATTTGTTAAGGTCTTTATCGAAATATCACCAGTTTTGATTGGTGGACCTCTATATATGACAGTCTGTTCCCTTCGTAATGATGGACTACCTGGAGTTGTCAAATTATTTGTTTGTTCCTTTGAACATGTTTTCTCCCTCTGCGTCTCCTTTGCAGCGGAGGCTACACATGTTTTGGTTTCCTTAGAATTACATATTGGATCCTTTCTAATATCCTTAGTAGCATTTGTCTCCCCTTTTTTCCCTTCCTTACAAATAAATGTATTTTCCTTTTTTATTTCCCTTGAACCAGATGTTTTTGTTTCCCTAGATCCTGACACCTCTCTTCTAAGTTCCTTAGAAACACTTGTCTGAACTTTATTCGTAATCACAGAAGGCTTATTTGATATCACAGTTGAACTTCTCTTCCCACTAGGTTCCTTATAAACAGCTGTCTGCTCTTTTTTAGGTTCCTTAGAAACAGACGTCTGCTTTTTTTTAATTTCCCTAGAAATTGTGGACAGCTGTTTTCCTCCAACTTCTTTAGCAGTTGTTGAAGAAACCTTTCTCTGTCCAATCTCCTTTGCCTTCCCAGCAGCCCTTGTATCACATGGTTTTTTAGTTATTTTAGAACCCTCTTGTTTTGGTAAGGGTATTTTAGTTGGCGTATTCTGTCTAGAATCTGCAGACGATGCCATAAGTAGAATTTATCAATTACATGTTTTACCAATATTTTACCCAATACGCTTCTAACTGCTGCACAAAGTTAAATGACGAAAATATCTGCTGCATATTCCAACAAAACATATCGCTAGTGCAATAAAACACGTCAATTGGAGGCGATATATCTCTATATAGGCATAGCTGAATATACAATAGAAATCTATATCTCTTTAATTAGATAACTTTCGTAGAAGTATTGACGAGGATCCTATAAAGCTTTTAATTTGTCCAATATCCTAACATAACCTACCTCAGTAGATGTGAAATCAACCTTTCTAAGTTACAACATCCCAACAGCGAAAGAATTATGTGTTAAATACTTCGTTAATTCCATAATTGAAATTACCTCGTATTTTAACGATTTGGAAAATCGTGAGCAGTATAGTAAAGTACTAGTTATTGCTTTTTTCTACTACTGATTTATATACTGAGAGTTTCCCATCTGTTAAAACAATAGTATTGATCTATTAAAGATCCTCCGAGACCTTCTACTAATTACGCATATTGTTTTGCAACCAGGTATAGATTAAAAGAATATCTATCGGTCATTTTATACAACATAATTAATAAACACTGCCACTGATAAAAGATGGATGTCTTTAAAACATAAATGAATTGCATAATATTGGGTATTTATGGGAACTAATTCCTGGAATAATCTTTTCTGTGAATGCTAAGCATGGAGAAAACAGAATTAGTTCCAGCGTAAACTGAATAATCTCAGTCATTCAAAGATTACATATGAATAAAATAAGACATGGGGTTAATATCATCAATACAGCAACCTCATAACACAAATAAACAAAAGACACTTTGAGGTCAACATATAATAGTCTTCAACAATAATAATACATGTATCTTTTTCAATGATCAACTCTTGCTATAACCTTTAAAGATCAAGAATTGTCGATGGGGTTTATAGAATAGAGAACAATGGGGAAAATATGCTGAAATATAAACAATAGAGAAAAATGGCCCAAATAGTTATCAAAGGTACCAGGATTATAATTTAGTAACGCCAGCAGCACGTTTTATCTACATAAGACTCATCAGTGACACATATATGTCTCTGGTGACGCTCAGATCAAAATAATAAAAAAGCCAAACAAGTACAAAGTTGAAGAGCAATTTGAAGAAATGAATAACACCCCTGCCCAAAAATCTGTACCATTATACAGAAAGATGGCTCAGGAATCTGATTTTACTACAAATCGGCTGCGTTGGATATAAAATCCACATTATGCTAGGGAATTTTAATTTACATGTACATGTATACAACTTTGATTGGATTTGGCAACATTCCACATATTCAAATACGAAATAAAAGTTTTTTGGGGCTATTTTATAGGAATCTTATAACAACTTAATCTTCAAATATTAACAGACTTTTAATATAGATTTTAATTTAAGTCGAAATAGGATAACAGATATATTGATATACACTTGCATAAGGTTGGTTTCTATCCGCACGAGCCCAAATGTTGATGTTATAAATTTTACTTAATTTGTAAAAAAAAAAATGTCAAGAAAAATTAAAGCCTTCACTACCTGGTATAATTAATGGACATATGTATGAGAACTATTAATTTGGCCTATTTCTATTTTCTATCTTTTTATATATATCAGTACCTCATTTTCTCTATGCTTTATATTCTTTTGCCCCTAAAATAATTCTCTATCCTATTTTAATTGCCCATTTTTCTGTAAATCAATCCAATCCCTCTCATTGTGTAAAAAGATGATATACTGCTCGTGTAGATTTTCATAGATCTTTTATTTGTTGAATTATATAATAAAAACCTTTTTTAATCATTTTTTTAAATCCATCATGGACTTTCATAATAAAGTTGATTACCTCAAGGTGGTACCCACAGCACTTTAAACTAAAATTAATTTGGCTCGTTTAATTTTCATAAAATTTTGACAAAGTATTAATTTTGATCCTTTGACAAAAAAATAAAATTCAAAAAAAATTTAACCAACCGTTTTATCAAAAAAATTACACTGGTTATATAGCAGTTTGAAAAACACTTATTTTAATCATTGAGAAGCTTAATATTCCCTTAACAACATAACGTTATTAAAATGTTTAGCTGATTTTACAGAGTTATCTCCCTGTACCACCTTAAGTCTTCCACCAAAATACTTACCGCCACGAAATAGCACAATTTTGTTGAAAGTGGCGATAAACAATCAATCAATCAATCAATTGATCAGAATTCCACATATATTCCTTTTACTCCAGATCTATCAGACATGCTAAACAGTCAATTAGTATCTAATTTCCAAAGACTTATAGCGAACCCTATTGAACCTTTCTATAGATTCACCTGCAAGTTACCTGTCCATTTAAACTTTTGGCAGTTCTATTGTCCCATCTAACAAATACAACAGGTATTGTTCTCTGTATAGTTTATTCACCAGGACCTTTAAATTTCTTCTAAGAGAAATATATCACTCATTGATTAATTTACCTGAGTAAAAAATTACCTGCTAAATTAGATGGAAATAAAATGTGTACTATTTATAAAAAACTGTATATGAGTTTGAATGTATTATATTTTCAATCTGTTGAATGTAAACACTAATTCAAACATTAATAAAAGTAGATTCCTAAAAAAATTTAACATTATTCCTATTTCCAAAAAAAAATTGATAAAAAAAAACTAAAAATGTTGATGTTTACATATTAAGGCCTTCTTAAAAGTATTCTATAACTAAACAAAAACTAAAAAATGCAAATTTTCATACAAACAATACTTTTTATTTTAAAAACAAACTGTTTATGATTAAGTTATTATTTATTTTGAACATATTGGAAAAAATATTATAAATGTTTAATAAACACGAAATCACAGGCATTTTTTTTTTATGTGAAACATGTAATTTCTATCAATTTAGCAGATAAATTTTCTACTGAGGTAGATTAATCAATGAGTGATATATTTCTCTTAGAAGAAATTTAAAGGTCTGAGTGAATAAACTATACAGGAAACAATACCTGTTGTATTTGTTAGATGGGACAATAGAACTGCCAAAAGTTTAAATGGACAGGTAACTTGCAGGTGAATCTATAGAAAGGTTCAATAGGGTTCGCTATAACATTTCAAATTAAATATTCAAATCATGTAACAATAGAGAATTGAAAACATTACTTCTTGAAGAACAGCCAAAGCTAAAGAAGATTTATCAGCAGTTATTTATTTGATTCAAATGAGGATTCCTATTTTAATGAGAAAAAGAGAAAAAAAATATAACTTTAATCCAGAGAATAAGTTAGACTGACTTAAATCGTAATTCAATGACAGACTTCAATAAAATGAAATTAAGGATATATCTTTTTAGCAGTCTTCTAGTTATAGTAATAAGGCATGTTGCCAATTATCAAAATATTTAGAAATTACATTACATTTCTTATTTCAGTTGACCGATATAGTTTTATTAAATAATTAGACATAATGACAAAAAAATGAGAGCTCCTTAAAATATGTTATATATTTAGATTTTCACTGCTTGGATCAAAGTGATTGGATCATATATTTAATCATAGTGATTTGATCAACGTGATTGAATGGTAGAAATTTCATCATAGGGGTTGGATCATATATTTGATCAGTGATTGGATTGTAGTGATTGGATCATATATGTGAGTAAACTATGAAACTCCCAACATGACAAAATAATTGAAACAATTCAGAAGAAAATATGGGTTGTAATAATGTCTGACTTCCTATGTGGACATATTTTCCTTACATCTCAATCTATATCAAATGACAGAGGATTTTGAAGACCAGCTTAGAATAAACTGGACCCCTGTTGTGTTCACTTATCGCTACACTGACAACAGGTATGGCCTAAATCCCGTGGTCAGAATTCTGACCACGGGATTTATTAATTCGACGAGACTAGTACATCATAGGCTATGTTTAATTATGTGCTATACTGATAGCAAATCAAAGAAAAATTAGCACATTTATTACCCTACTGAGTTCTTAAGGGAATAAAAGATACCGGCTCAGTTTGTCAAGAACATGTTAACACGCTCGTTGGTCATTTATCTGCGCTACTACCATGGGGGGAATTAACAGATACTTGTTTATTTTGCGGCATCGCAGTATTAACATTTGAGGTCTATTTCCTATCACTTTAATTGGCCAATTTTATTAGCGAATCGTTGAATTTGTAAGATTCATCCAATTAATGCCGATGTGACAATAGCTCCAACCCGTTCCTTCGGTGCGAAGCTATAGATAGAACGACGGACCAGTTTAAGCTTAGAAGAGCCATTCATTCCTATAACATATCATTTGTCTTTGAGTTACAAAAAAAAACTATTGAGAGGTATCTGCCCAAACACTGCTCACTCTGTGCAGGCTTAATCATATCAGAGGCAAAACAGATAATTTCCTGAGCCCTTAAGGATAAAAGAAGTCTGTTCTATGCTGTGAAGACACATATATATTAAGTGTGTAACTGATGAGGCAAGGATGATAAACTAAAATTGTGGTAAGAAAAAAAAAACGGGGAACTAACATTGTATACTACCTAAATAATTTTCTTTAATATTAGCAAGGTAAAGGAGTATGTTCGGTAAGGTCCTAAAATGGCCCCCTATTTTAGCGTAAATTTCAAATTCGGATTTATTGACTAATCAGAGGCGGATTTAGGGGGGAGGCAGGGGGCCCGGGCCCCCCTTTTTTGGGAAAAAATTTGGTTGCTTATATAGGGAATCATTGAAGCGTGACCAGTCAGTGGGCCCCCACTTATGTAAATTCCTGGATCCGCCACTGCTAATATCACAATAAATTATAGCTTATACAGTATAACTAGATAGGAAATAAGCCATTTTGTTGCAAAATTTTACGTTTCTGCGTTTCATTATGGCGTCAAAAGTTGTACTAATATTGATTTTTCACCAAAATCAATGAAAATGGGTAAATTTCCATAGATTATTGGACAGGAAACATAGAGCGCATACGTCAACAACAAAGATCTTTTGAAATAATGTTTGTGAAGACATTTCACATATCTTATTTGAATATTAAGTTTGTAGACGCCTATTGCTCTATGTTTCCTGGTCATTAATTTGGTAGAAATGCAGCTGATTTTGTCAAATTTCACCAAAATCCCTTATCTTGCTTTTTGGGATGTAAAAATCAACGTGTTAGAATTAAACTTTGACAAAAACAGTTCTGTTTAACTTTCTCACATGTCTTTAAGGCAACTTCAAACATTTATTGTCTTGTAACTTATCGTCTGAACTTTATAATGCGAACCAAAAATGGCTCTTACCGAATTTACTCCTTAAATGTTCTAAAAAAATCACTTTTTTAAGTTGTATCTGCAAAATGTCATAATTATCACTGATGAGAAAGAAGAGAAAACTGATTGTATTTTGCTATCTTGAAAGGTCATAAACAGTTTCCCCATACAAAAATCAAAGTTAAATTTGTCTTACTCATTCTCTTAAGATTTATAAAAATCTTGTGAAAATGACAATTTAGTATCTTTTGATACACAACATCCCTACATGATTATGATGATGATGATTTATTATTCTGCTTGTAATAAAATTTAGAGATGTATGTATGACATGGTAAATAGTTCTCGTGGGACTTTTGTCCAGACAGAAAACTATAGATCCATTAGTGTAAAATCTATTTAGTATATACCAAAACATTATAATAGTTCTAGTTTTTCACAAACAACTAGATATAGTGTCAAATAGAACAAGCAATGTAACGTTATCTAATACCTAATTTCATATTTTTGTAGAAAATCAAGTTTTACGAGTCCAGGTAGAAACTTAAAATTATCTGTTTTGGAAAATTCCATGAGAAATCAAATTGTACAGGGATTATGCATGAAAAAACGCTAAATTTACAAAAAAAATATAAATAATCCTTTCAAACTGCTCTTCAGGGAATGAACAATTTTGTAAGAGATCAAATAAATACTGCATTAAGAACTGTCAGAAAAAAGGTATATATGATAAATGTCTGGATTATTCTGAACATCTCCGAGGTGTACTTGTGTTTTATGATTCTTTTAAGCTTATTTCAATGTGAAGGCCAAACAAAAATGTTTGTATGTTTTCTGTTTCACTTGTAGAATTAGCAGCAAGCACATATTTTATACCCTTACACATAACTGGTCTATATTGCAAGGCTGTCTAATTGAGGATTACTGCATGATGTCCTTAGCCACTTATTTCTGAAACATCAGTTGCTTAGATAAACTATATTAGTTTTCTCGTTTGAATTGTTTTACATTGATTTATCGGGGCCTTTTATAGCTGACTATGCGGTATGGGCTTTGCTCATTGTTGAAGGCCGTACAGTGACCTATAGTTGTTAATGTCTGTGTCATTTTGGTCTTTTGTGGATAGTTGTCTCATTGGCAATCATACCACATCTTCTTTTTTACATACAGTAACAAACCTACAGAAAATTTGCAATTTATTGAAAATTTGAATTCGTTGGTTCCCCTTAGTACCCACAAAATCCATGATTACTCCACATTAGTTATTTTTTGTAAGTCTGGTTTTCCTAAATCTTATGTTTTATCTGTTTAACGTTTAGTGGACTGTTTGATATGTTTGTCGGCCACACACATTCTTCTTTAAATTTTGAGGTTTTAATTGTCTCTGTAGAAAGATTTCCCACTATTTTTCAAAGTCATGTGGATTATAGATAACCAAGTGAGTTAGTACTATGAATGTGACAGAAAACAACTAACGAATAGTATAAAATATAACAAGTATTTGCTTTGCCATAAATTTCTCTCTATGGATTTCAAACCTGAAAAGCAAAGGCAATAACTAAAATTGTCATAAAACATCAATACAATATTTATTACTGTGCCTTTACATTTACTGAAGAAAAATCGTAAAATTCAGAGAAAGTCTCCTAAAATTTTATTAAACAACAACAAATGAAATTGTTCAGATCTTAATCAATGCACAACATATAAAACTGCTTTTAATTATCCAGAGAGCACAATTTTAAGTATCATATACATAATGCCTGTAATTTTAAGTATAATTCTACAGTGTCCAATATATTTAAGATTTTGAAGAACTTCTGTTACAGGATTCAATAAATATTTGAAAACATTGATTGGTAGTCAGGTGTAAAACAACACTTACAGTACCCTTGGCTCTCTCTTGGAGCCAGGGTACCAGGAGAGAACCACTGTTCTTCCAAAGAAGAACTGACAACTTCAGTCAATTAAGATATTCTAAGAGTGGCACCTCTGAGTAAATGATTTAATACTCAACCTCAGTGTTGACCTGGCTTAAAGGACCTGTCACAACATCAGAGGACTGTCACTTAAAGTCCCTCACATTAAAAAGATAGGGACTTTTTTTCTGAAGATTCATTATAACATTTATCCTAGGTTTGGATTACTAGTTTCAAATTTATCCCACTATATTTTCTTTCATAGCCTAGTTCAAACACATATACCCAGGTTTGTGCTTAACTCATTCGCCCCCAAGAGGTTTCTGGAAAATCAGGCATTTTCGAAAATTTGCAATCATATGCAAATTATATGCAAATTAGCAGACTCTTGATGCTGTAACTGATGCTCATCTATTAAACTATATATTGAGATTTGGGGGTGGATGGCATGCGTGGGGGTGGGGTGGGAGGTGGAAGATTTTCTCGTGGGTTTGAACCCACCCCCACTGAAAAATGGTAATTTTCCGTCTATTTTCTGATTTTAAAACGACCTTGAGAGGTGAACATTGACCAGACTGTGTTTCTTTGTCATTCAAGTCTTACCCTATAGATAAAGCAGTCTATTCATGCTAACTGGGAGTTTATGGGACTTAAGTGTCTTGCTGGCGAATTATTATTGTTAAGTCAGGTCTGCCTAAATGTCTGTTTTTACGGATTTTTGACAAAACAGTGACCTAGATTTTACCGACTAGTCTCCTATTGGCCATGTTATACCTCTTTGTGTTCCTATACCACCTATGCATGAATTTTTGATAATAGTTTATACCTACAATGACTACCAGTTACGTAGTGTCCATCAAAAGATGCCCACCCCCACCTGATTTTGGCTACTTTTCACGTTTTTCCGATTTTGAACTCTTAAACAGCTTTCAAAGTGCCATATTTTCATAAACAGACGTCTGAGAAGAGTTTATTGACCATGAACTGCTATCCTGACAGTTCAGGTTGGGCAGTTCAAAAAGGTATGGAGGGTCATACAGGCCATCAAAGAATGGTTGTCACCATCACGCCTACAGGCGGGATTGGGGGTTAAAGGGTTAACTCATCAGAATGATTCCCATTTAAATAACCCATGCTCACAGTGTGGAACAGTAACAGAGTTATCACCTTTTTTTAGCATTTCAGCACAAATCACGTTGGGCAACAGATTTATTGATTTTTGATTCAAGACTGCATGACACACAATGAGCAAACTTAGATCATTGGTGCTTCTGTTATCATACAAACACTTACAACTTTGAATCATCTATTTGGCTCGTTGTGTGTCAGGCGCGGATCCAGAGGGGGAGTTCCGGGGGTTGGAACCCCCCCTTTTTTTTTGTACGATCAATGCATTTGAATGGGGATATGTAATTGGAACCCCCCCTTTGTCCTGGGTTAGGAACCCCCCCTTTTTAAAATGGCTGGATCCGCCCCTGTGTGTCATGCTGTCATGAATAAAAACATGATCAGTCCATTGTCCAACCTGATTAGTGTGTAAACACAGAAAAAACTGATAAGTCCGTTACCATTCTATACCGTGATGCGGTCACTTTTCAGACAGAATCATATTGTAACTTTTTTATATTTGACCCTATATCCAATTAATAACCCCCCGTCCTCCATTACCAGTAGGTACAAAACCATGAATTTATAGCCACACTGCTTTCTCAAGGGACTATTTAAGGGAATATTTCAAAAGAAGTTCACGAGAATTATACTTAAAGTTGTGTATTTTGATATTTTCAAATTTTCTCATTTCCCCTCCTCAATCCATGGTATAATATATTCCCATTTTTCTTGCTAGCAACTAATATTTGTACTTCCATCATTTTTTCAACTTTTAACAACTCTTTACAGAAAATCAATGGAATGCTATAAAAATATATCTTTTTAAGAATTCACACTTTCATATAAAATTATGACAGAAAGTTTGGGTTTTTTTGCCTAGAAATTTATATATATGATCTATTTATACATAATCTATTGGGAATAATCCAATAAATTCTGTGAAAACATGAAGTCTTTTGTGAAACTAGGAACAAATCCTAAAAAAAATATTTCACTTCTAATGTCAGCAGCAGACCTAATTTTTCACTGATGTTTTGTTCGACTGTCTCCAATACTGTGTTCTAACAGACAAGTTTAATTGTTCTGAGACCAAACTCGACCCCAGCATGTCTATGGGCAATCAATGATAGCTTTTACCAATACTATATTATTCCATTGATCTGGGTTATGTAATATCAGCAAATTTTTTCTTCAATTTTGTTGTTTTAGAATCTGCATATATACATTAAACACCCACGTATAGAAATCAAATACAAACTTGAAAGCTTTCAAATTGACAAAATTTACTGATTGATAAATTAGGTTTATTTTAAGGTGTAATCACTTGAAACAAAGCAATGAATTAAACATATAATAGAGTCTCTATTTCTGTATTCTTAACCATTTTTGGTCATTAATATCAAGTTGTATTGAACATTATTATGCATACTCGACTTTTATACTTATGTATGAAATGTATTTCTTTGCCTTTTGTTTATGATTTTTAATGATGAGGGCCTCAGGGAAGATTAGTTTTATAGCTAACTCAGTGTAACCCTCTTTTGTTCATGATTTTTAATGACGAGGGCCTCAGGGAAGATTAGTTTAATAGCTAACTCAGTGTAACCCTCTTTTGTTTATGATTTTAATGATGAGGGCCTCAGGGAAGATTAGTTTTATAGCTAACTCAGTGTAACCCTTTTTTGTTTATGATTTTTAATGACGAGGGCCTCAGGGAAGATTAGTTTTATAGCTAACTCAGTGTAACCCTCTTTTGTTTATGATTTTTAATGATGAGGGCCTCAGGGAAGATTAGTTTTATAGCTAACTCAGTGTAACCCTATTTTGTTTATGATTTTTAATGATGAGGGCCTCAGGGAAGATTAGTTTTACAGCTAACTCATTGTAACCCTCTTTTGTTATTTAAATGATTTTTAATGATGAGGGCCTCAGGGAAGATTAGTTTTATAGCTAACTCAGTGTAACCCTCTTTTGTTTATGATTTTTAATGATGAGGGCCTCAGGGAAGATTAGTTTTATAGCTAACTCAGTGTTACCCTCTTTTGTTTATGATTTTTAATGATGAGGGCCTCAGGGAAGATTAGTTTTGTAGCTAACTCAGTGTAACCCTCTTTTGTTATTTAAATGATTTTTCTGTATTCCTTATATCTTTTGCCATTCTCTACCCATATTCTTTATATTCTAGAACCCCATTATTCTGTTTTATTTAATAATTTTCTCCAATTATTTGGCCCTTTTTTCTGTAATATGTGCCCATTTTTCTCTATTTTGTAAATCTCATCCAGACCCTCTTATATCATAGATTTTTCTCTCAAGCGACTAAGGAAAGGGAAATAACTCTTAATAATAAACAAGCCTATTACCCAAATCAAATCATGATAAATAAACACTTATAGGCTTGGCAAACTTTGGCAGAACTGTTGTTGGTATCTAAATAATCATTATTGCAATGTTTCAATAATAAGCCAAATTTATATTGCATAGTAAGCTGTAAATGCCATTAGTAAAGCAGAAAATGTGAAAAAAAATCATCTCTTTATCTAAAGGTCAACAATGCATTGATATAAGAAGATGTGGTATGAGTGCCAATGAGACAACTCTCCATCCAAGCCACTAAAGCTTTTTTTCTGATGATTCACCTCGCCAGATATATTTGATTTTCTTGAAAACTTCTACATAGATTGTTTGTGCTTACAGAGACAATCCAAACTAGACTAAGAAAGATAACTCCCATTCATTTCTTTCCATAGCATATCAGTAACAGAATAAAACAGAATACCAAAAGACAGAATCTTGCATTTTTTTTTTATTTATGTTCTTATATTCTTTTTTATATAATAGGTATTGTATCAAAAAAAAATATTTCAATATCAGATTGACTAAATTTTAACAAACTCTAATAATCACTGTTTCAACTATTAAATGATACTTAGGGGTAACAGATACTAGCAAATATCCGATACACGTATTCAGCATCATCTGGGCAAGATCTCTCTCAAAATTACACTACCACTATCTGCTGGTGCTACACAGACACATTATAATAGCTTATTAATCTTTGATCCAACTTCTAAAATGCCACATTCTTAGTGGAGAAGCAGCAAAGTGATTTAAACCTCTGGCACTTTAAGGTTGCATTTCTGTAAATATTAATTGACAATGCAATTTCCCATAGGAACTCCTTTTATGGCTAAAACTGTACCACTTTTAGTATGAAGTTTTTATTGAATAAAATCTTATCCTAGAATTGAAAGTTCAAATGCACTACAATTTTTTACTGAGGTCAAAATAAAGGACTGTGCGGCATATTTTCAACATTTATATGCCCTGAACTTCTCACAGTTTAAACTAACACTAATTTTCTTTTACAACCCCTACCTCGAATAAAAGGTTGCAACAGATTTCAATATAAACAATATGCACATGTATATTTACTGGTAACATTCCCAAGTTATGGGTGTGTTTGGATATACGCCTGAGGTGGCCTATGGTTACCCATAGGTACTTATGGTTTGATATTTTGTGTATAAAATATCAAACCATAGGTACCCATGGGTAACCATAGGGTGCCTCAGGCGTATATCCAAACACCCCCCTATGTCTCTATGAGATGGCACACAGAGATCATAACTGGAAACCAGTATGTAAACAAAATTAATTTTCTATGAATATTCTAAATCTCCCCAAAAGAGGTGTGGCTTGAGAAACAGCTGTATTTACAAAGTGCAACCTATAAGACATGTATGCACACTACAACAAAACAGCTGAATCAGTACTAAAATTAGAATCACCATTATTCTCAAACTGCAGCCATATTAGCTGATAAAGAGTTGTCTGCTCTTTGGTCAAGTTGTTGTCTCTATTCAACACATTCCTTATTACTTTACTTAAATAAATTCAAATTTAATGATTTCTTGAAAATTTTCATAAAATCTCAAAGTGATCATTATCTTAAGTAAAAGTGAACCCAAATCTTACAGCCATGATCAGTCATGTAAATTTTACTTAAAATTACTCAGACTCAACCAATCAAAATACTGGATTTAGTGTTATGACACATTTAGTACCTCCAGGAGGGCCTCAGTAGCTGAGTGGTCAAAGTAGTTACTACTAAAATCACTGTCCATGGTTAACACTGAGGTTATGAGTTCGAACCCCCCCTCGTGTGATAGCACTTAACGAGGCTAGTAGTTTTCTCCAGGCATTCAAGCTTCCTCCATCAAT